>JAOEHX010051809.1:20479-52342 GCA_025448015.1 Bolborhynchus lineola | reverse complement strand
GTGGAGGCAAATTATGCTTGGGCTGACATAACAGCAGTGCGGCTGACAGCAGAGGTGTGACAGTCACCACTGCACCAGGTGTCTAAAATTCCCCTGCTGCTGACCTCTGCTTGCTGAGGGTGCAGTGGTTCATACTTATTTAGGGATAATCTATTATCTTCAAACCAGCCTTCACAGTGGGATGAGGAAAACAACAGTCCCAGCTGGTAAAAGTCACAAATATGTGCTCGGGGTGGCAATCTCTGCAGGTCTGTGTGCCCTCACCTTGTGGTTAGGTTTGTCCTTCTGTCTGCCCATTTCCATGGAGTCTACTGTTATACCAGAGGAGGCTATGGGATGTCAATAAAATAGCTTAATCTATTAAAACATGCAACTAGATGCCTGGCTGCAAAATTGGAAATGCAGATTATATCTTTTTTTTATCTTTTTTTTTTTTTTTTTTAATTCTTGATTTAACTTTGGAAGAAGATCACAGTGTATCCCTTTGGCTGCTCTAGATAGTGGACATTGGCAACTACTGTCCACCTGAGGGCTAGTTTGCTCTGGAGGCCTCCAGCTCGCATTTTGCCCTGCAGGTATTTGAGGAGAGCTTCTGAGCTTCTTTTCCACGTGGTGAACCTGGAGTGTTTTTCTCCAGGGTCTTCACCTCCATCTCAAGCAGCTTTCTTTTACTATTTGCTTTTACCAAGAGGAGTCTTCAGTTAAAGCACATACCGAGATGGTTCTGAGGATTCATATTTCCTTCCACCCCTTGCTTCATTGAATTAGGTTTAAAAATAAAATAACTTTTATTCTTAAACTTCCTTCTCCTTTGTTTTGTGCAATGGAGAGCATCACTCCTTCCTTCTGTCTGCCTTCCTTCCCCATGTGCTTCCCTGAAATTACTCCTCTATTGTGCTCCTTAATTAATTACACTCTTCCCAGCTTCAGGTTGGGTGTTTGGTTTTTTTTTTTTCTCCTCCTTCGACTCCTTCAAAACTGCGGCAGAATCCCATAATTCATGTGTCAAGAGACTTGCTCATTATACCTCTCTTTTGTATCTTGCAGCGTCCACTTTTCCATAGAGACCATAAGCAACACAATGTTAAACTGCAGGCAGTACATCTTTTGCTAAGTTACTTTGTCCATCCACACCATCTTCTTCCATGCCTTTTACCAGTTTTATGGATCCTGCTGTCATCATTAAGGGGAAAGAATTTTTCATATTTTTACTTAGTAGTAAGGCATTTTTAAAAGAAAGTCTGTGGTATAATTTTATGACCTTATTGCCTCACTGGCCATTTATTTTAAAGGCACACAAAATGCTTCTGTGCTTATGCAAGAAGATGAGAAAATGAAGGTAGGTGGATGGATATATGAGGGGTAAGAGATATGGGTGTTCAGCCCCTATTTTGGGTGTGATGTTTTCTTAGCTAGAAAGACCTGATAGCATGTACCTTGTATCTCCAAAGTGAGACCTTACTGTCAAGAAACGGCAACAGCAACGAGGCAATGTGGGGAGGTGAGGGCTTTGTGCTCAGCAATGGGCAGAGCACAGCACTGTGGCTGTTGTTGACTGCACTTCAGAAACTTGGCTAAAGGCCAGATAAAAAGAAAGATAGTGACTCAACAGGGAAACATTAGGGATAATTAAATTCCAATATGATTAGTTTTTATATAACCTTCTTGTCACACATTCTTCATTGCTGGCAGTGCTAAACAGAGAGGTCTCCTGGTCCAGCTGTAAAATCTGTATGAATTCGGTTTGTTCTTTTCCATGTCTGTAATCAACAAAACAATCAGATCAGCAACGCCTGTTCATCTCACTAGGATATTCATAAAGCTTCCTGAATGTGGCAAAAGAATCTTCGTGTGCATAAGGAACAACACTGGGGGATGCTTGGCTTACACTGATGAAGACAAGGGAGAAGTTAAGAAGAAGTTTCATCCCATGCCATCATGGGAAACACAAACTACAGGACAGGGTTTGTCTGAAGACCCATCCAACCTCTGGAAAGTCAGCATGGAAGAGACACATTGAGAGATGGTAACAACTGGAAGTAAAATAAAAATCGTATCAAGATGTGTTGTTTCATTTATCCATACTCATCTTCAAATGAGAGCAACCAGTTTCTTACAGTTCTTTATTCCAATATAGTAAAGCTTGGTAATTTGTTTTCTGTTTTGCTCAAAGTTATTTAGCATTAACACTGTTCTGTCAGCTTTCAGAAGAAAAGGGTTGCGCACAACTTTCCAACTTGCAGGGCTGGATTAAACAGGACTCCAGAAGCACTCCAACACAAAATCATAAGGAAGTCAAATCTTGCAGAGTGAATTGCAATTACATTGCAAGTGGGAGAAATTTTCTAGTGGTAAAACATTAGCCAGGGTAACCTCAGTCTGCAGCAGCATTGCTCCTAAGTACAGTAATTTTTCTAAAGTGAGTTTGTGTTTGGTTAATTTTTCATGTCTTGCTTCAATTAATGACTCAGTTTAGTTTGTACCTTATCAGCACTACTCTAAAATTTAGAAAACAGCATTAGCCGCTGTCACAATGTGAGAAAGATTCCAGCAAGAAATAGCGCTTCCCCAACACTTGGTGATGTAAGGAAACAACAGAAAATGTGTAGCTCAGTCATTACAGTTACTGTGCTTGCATAAACATGAGCAACACAAATGGGCCATGTTTTTCCTTTGCTTCTGGGTTTGGATTTGTGTGTTTTGGTTTGTTTTTAATTGTTGTTTTTTTTTAGGAAGATGATATGCATTAATTCACAATTGTCTTGTTTTATGGCCCCTGTCTTGAAGTAGTGAGGCTGGAGCCCAGGCGATGCTGTAATCTTTTCCTGATAGGAAAGCTTACCTTACCCTCCTCTCCCCCCCCTTTTTTTTTTAAAATGTAAAGAGAATTTGAGCTTTATGTTTGAGGAATAGTTAATGTGACTTTTCATTGCTTCAGTATTGCATGGCCTAAAAGTACTGCATGGTCTTCAAACTTACTGCAAATTTTGAGGTCATTCAGTAGTCAATGAACAATATTTTTGCTCCTTCCTAAATGATTTTAAATATAGAGTGAGCGTGGAGCATAAACAGATGCCTTTGGTTTGGGCTTCCTCATTCTTCATGGTTCAGTATAATGATGTAGTTGGGGGAAAGGAGGCACAATCACTGCTGCTTTGCTTGCTCTTAATTTAGAGTTGCCAGAATCACTCAATTTGGGGTTATCTAATACTGAGAGATGCTATAAACTGGATTTTCAGTAAGTATAATGGGTTATCAACTAGTTATAGTCCTTAAAAGGAGAGAAACCATTATAGTAACACAGTGCTGAAGGATATGCAGTATTCTCAACATAATGAAGATTGTGAGTTTTAATATGTTTATGTAATTTTGTGTGAGGCAGTGCAGAAGCTTTAGAATGGGTCACTGATTAAATCTGTGGCTGTTTATATGTTGCTACTTCTGCATCTAGCTCTGGACTTAGATCATTCCAGCACTGCTGAAAAAGCTGCTTCACAAACTTGAACTGATCTGGCCCTCGGGCAGTAAATAAAGACAGTCTGGAGTTGGTGTGGGATTCATGTCCCCACCAGAAGTATTCCAGGTCAGATATCTGCACATCTGCTGAGCAATGTGGAAAGCCTGCAGCATCTCAACTGCAGGTGGACTCCAATGGTTCACCAGCAGTGGGTTCCTGGCGTGCTTTGTCAGGATGAACCTGCATGCCCAGCTACCTCCCGTGTTATGCACTGCTCATAAATAGGTGAAAAAGTTCATCTCAGCACCTCTTTAGGGTGTATCTCAAATTCTGGGAAATTTATCAGCCAGCTCTTTAGAGATGTGGCTTAAGAATAATGAGGAGGTTCTTGAAAATATCTCTCTCTGAACCAAAATAGTGTCCAGGAGACCATGGGAAAACAGTGACTACACAGTGAGCCTTCTAACCATGGTAGAAGGCAACAGTGGTGACAAAATCCTCTTAATTCCCTTTCTGAGAGCCCAATGCAACTCAGCAGTGTCTCATGGCCATGGAAGCCTGTTGTGTTACAGCTGGATTGATGGGTGCTCATGGAAATCAGGCAGATATTTTTGTGACAATTGAATGTGTTTCTAAAACAGTACTTTGCATGAGATGGAAAGGAATGTAAAATGGTCAAAATATTTTACAGAATGTAAAACTCTGAAAACATAAGCCAAAAAGACTTAATATATTAACATGATTTTATAATTCCGTGTTCTGTTTCTGGGGATTCTTATGCCTAAGTACCAATAAACTGGCTGGGATTGCAGATGTTTCAGTCATTGAGAAACAGTACACACAACACTATAATAAACCCCTGGTATCTGATGGATGTTTGCCAAGCCTACCATGTTTTTAAAATTGTTTGCAACTAGATAGATCTAATGCATAGTGCAATGGAATGTGCATGGTACAAGACAACTTTAAGTAGTAAAGCTCTGACAAGTGCTTTTTAATTCATCAAAAGCAACCTTTCCCTCCTCCATCCTCCCCATCTTCTCTTTATTTGTAGATGCGTAGGAGAGATGGGGGAAATATGAAGGAGGTGGAAGGTGGAGAGGACTCCAGCATCACTGGCATTTTCTTTTTGATTTTAAGGGAAGGTATGTTATTGGCTAGAGTACTGAACCGTGAAGATAACAACTCAGGTATTTGGCAATACTTCTAAGATTATTTTTCAAATATTTGCTGGAATAATTCAGTAATTTCTGGGAAGATTATTTTTTTTCCCCTCCATGTACATTGTTTTGCTGCTTTTATTTTCAATTATGAATATTTACATCTCAGTTTCAGAGCCATCCCATAAATATGAATACATATAATACAATATATATGCTGATTTGATACATTTTCCCTTTCAGAATCACACAGCATATGAAATGGCAAATTTACAAAGGAATTAAATTTCATGTTCGAGGTATTCTTTTCCTGAAGAATACATTTATTGCTATGTAAATCTAGTGTGATATTTGAAGAACAAGAATTTGAGATACAATTTGTTGCATAGCTACTTATAAAAAAGCAAATGATGGAGCTGCATAGCCTGTCTCTGCCTGATATTCTTGGAGCTCCTGAGTGGTCATGAATGCATGAATGTCCCTGCTTGGGTTCCTGAATGGTTTGTGAGGAGGAGGGATAGTATTCATGATTGGAAGAGGTCTGACTTCAGCTGCAAATGTTTATACAGTCAGTAGTGCAAATGCAGTTTTACTGAAGACTTTAACTTGCTATGACTAAAACTATTTTATATTTCTGTTGTAAAAAATTGCAGTTAAACTGCGCAGTAAAAGGATAATTGTATTATTGGATGCATAAAAACATAGGGTCATATAATTCAGGTAGGATTGGGAGTCGAGAAGGGTGAAAGGATTTTCTGGAGGGGTTTGTGGGTTTTTTTGTTTTCTTAACTCATCTCAGTCTTCTACAGATACTTTTAAACATGTAATTGTTCCCTTTTGCCCTCGGTTATGCTCTGTATATGTTACAGACCACATTGTGTCTGTCAGATTAGGCAGTAAATTAAGCAGTTTGATGTGGTTTTTAGGAGTAAACTGTATTAAAATTTTATCTGCTCTGTGCTGTCCTTGCCCTTTGGAATAATTTGCAGTTCATGGTTTTGAGGGCTGATTTGTTACTGACTTCAGAAAACAGAAATGAATACAAAGGAACATATAATCCTGACCAGTGGGATCATATAATTTCGTGGAGCATATAATAAGGATGATAGAATGGTCATAGAAATAATATAACATTTTGAGTAGAAGGTTCTTTTGAAAAAAGCACTCTTGAATGGGGCATTTGATTTCTGATATGCTTCACTCTAAACTGAAAATTCATTCCTTTGTGGCTAACACCATATGTAAGGCACATCCTCCAATTCCAATATAAATAAAAATTGTGATGCAGCATATTTCAGGTCAGAGATTCAGGTGAGAATCCTGCTCTTATATTAGCTCTTTTACAAATAGAGAGGGGTAATGTTTTATGATACATTGGCTGACGAATCTTAAAAGCAAGGATGCAGAGAGAATCATAGGCAAAAATGAGAAATACACCAGGTATTTTCAGCTCTCGAATAGCGCTTAAAATGTTCACACTCGTTAAAGCAATGAAATATTTTTTCCAGTAAAATTATCAAGAATAGAGCAAACATAGGAACTTGTCAGTTCTAATGAAATATCTATTTTGTTGGAGAAAAAGGGGAAATGCATCAGTTTGATGCTGAAAAATCCTCAGTTTTCATCTCAGGATTTTTTATGTAGTGAAATTTACTGTGTCTTTTGAAAAAACCAAAATCAAGCTAACAAAATAATACAATTTCATATTATAAAAATACTCAAATTTCTACCTTTTCATATGACTTCTGTTCCCAGTCTGTGATCAGGCTCATGACCTTTCCTCAAAAACTGAAAATCTGGGTTTTCTCTTAAACAGTTAACCACGCTCTATTGCTCAGAAATAGGGATGATTTTATTGCTTTGTTTTGCTAAATCAGCAGCAGTTTTAAAACCAATCAGATTTCACAAACAGTAACAAAATACAGAAGATGCTGTCCTTTGGTCTCTGCTGTACTCTGTACTGTACAACTGAAACATCTGGAGATGCTCCAGCAGCATGACAGGCTGTCCCATGGGGTGAGGGCTTGGGAGTTGCTGGGAAGGAGGAGCTGTGGAACTGGCGGTCCCAGCCCTGCCCGCACTGATGGCTGCATCGGCCATGTGAGCTGAGGAGGATTTTGCCTGTTAATATTTATAAACAAGGAAATTACTAATGAGAGAAGGGTGTGCTTCTGGCTGCAGTATTAGTTGATCAATGTCTCTTCAATAATTTGTTCACTGTGACTGGGGTAAGAATATGTTGATCTGCAATGTGTCATGGCTGTTGTTTTCAGTATCTGGCTCAGCTTCTCAAGGAATTGAGGAGTCAGCCACTGGAAAATCATTTGGTCCTGTAAGCCTGAGCTGATCAGAAATTCCTGTGAAAGCCTCCTGCAGTGTGCTTCTGTTCTGAGTTTAGTGCTACTGAACTAAAACCCCTGTGCTAGGCAAGCAAACTCCAGAGCATGTCCAAAGTTCATTTAATTACTCACTGCATGCATTCTGAAATCCTCTTTTTCTGGAATTTATTCAAACCCAGCATTTGACAAGTTTCTCCCCCCATCCTTGCAATTTCATTTCTCAGTTTATAACTCCATTTGGAGATTGCAAGTTTTAGAACTCAGATCTAGTAAAATTTATGTCTTAGGGTGTGACATCTTAGCTATGTGCCTAAAGTTTTCCATGCCAGACAAATTTGGATTTCCAACAAGCTATTTATCAGCTTGGATGGGAATAAAAGATAGGGAAGAAAGTTAAACACAGCTTTCAGCTGATAAATACTCAGCCTTTGGGTTAAATCCTACCATGGAAATTTTAATAAGTAGCAAATGTAATAAATCTATTTAATCCCTCAATCACATTGCATTGCTTTTCAGTTTATTTATGTGGAATTCAGAGGAGTCAGAATGAGATCTGGATCTTTTGAATATTGACTCTATCCTGATGCCTGTAAGAAATAGTAGTAATCAGTCTGTGTTTTGCTCCTAGGGTTTGCTACAAAACCAAGTACAATTTCCTCTGATTTCAGATCTTGACCCCTTTTCATCCAGCTTTTAAAAAATCCTTGCAAATGTACTTTCTTTTATTCAGTCTTGTTATTCATCTTATATCTCTGTTGTGTTTAAACTGGAGAAAGTTCTTTGGTCTCTCTCTGTTACCTATTGATAGTCTACTTCCATTTTCTTTCCATGTTCACCTATGAATGTACATTGTTGTAGATTCTTTATAATATCTATATGTATGTTCACAGTTCAGATCCTGTTGGAGCAAAATTTGCTGTGATGCAGAGTAATGTGAATTTTTTTTTACTAGTTGGTAGTAGTTCACATGAAAGGAAGAATCCTGAATAGGAGCACCAGCAGCACATAAAGATGATATACCTGCTTCATTCATATACAGGTGTGAGATTAATTGATTTGTTACCTATTCAAATGAATGAACACATTTAAAAGAAGCTAGCTGAGCTGCCATGGGATTGTTTTCTTGGGGGAAGAACACGTTTTACATGGGGCTGACAGATGATGCCTCATCGAGCCTGAAGGCAGATTTCAGCGCCTCTGAGGGCTAATTCACAGTGTTGTTGGTAGGACTGCAGTGGACACACAGTGTATTGAAGAGCACTGGTGCAGTGTGTTGGCCTGTTTGTCAGAAGGATGGCAAACTTCTAGCTGGAAAGAAGCAGTATTTCCTGCTGGATAAGCCTAACTTGCAGAAATAAAACTGAGCATTGACAAGCAAAGGGTTAAAGCAAGCGAACATGCAACAGGTTGTAGAAATGAATGTGTTCAGTGTACTGAAGGAAGTTGGCAGTTGTTGCTGATTGACTGACCTCAAGCAGTGAAGCAGTTGTGGAAGTGATATTCTTCAAGCCTAGACTATCTACAATTTGTTTATGAGCTTGCCCAAATTGAAATCCCATGAGAAGTTGCACGGCTTTGCTGCTGAAGTTCAGGAGGTGTGATATTCAGCTTATACACAGTTCATACACTTGTTGACTTCATCTTTCCATGTGTTTTTTTCTTGTTTCCTTTATGCTGTGACATTTAGATGGACTGGCATTTTCAAACTTACAGTTATTGAGATTTGCACCTTTTAACCTTAAAAAAAATATTGTGGGTTGGTTTAATTAGGCTTTTACGGAATCGATGTTCAGTCAGAGCTGAGGGGTGGAAATAATCTCAGGTTAAAAGCAAGTAGATGACTGAGGAATTGCATGAAGTTTTTCTCAGTGTTGGAGCTGGTACAATAGCTAGTGCTTGGAACTTTGTGCAGTCTGTGTTTTTCTTTTTCCTTTTTTTTTTTTTGGCTACAGCATCTTTTAACACTCTTAATGTTTCTTGTGTTGCCATATAGATATTTTATTCTACTGTACTGTGCATCTTAGCTTTTCCTTCCCTGTAACATTGGTTGAATACAATTTTGTGAGTTTGTGTTATTTTTTCTGAAGAGGTTCTGATATCCCTCTGAGTTTGAAGATTTGTGCAGATGTAATTGCTGACTCAGATGGCACTTGGTGACACCACGTTACTGTTTAGAAAATAAAGGAGAACTTCCACATTTGTAAGGGAGATTTTTGGAAATTAGAGTAACAAGTGCAGCTCTTGTCAGTCAGGGATTTAGAATATACTGCTCTGGCTTTCTGAATGGTGTCTTATACAACTTTGAACCCCCTTTAAATGCATCCATGCTGCCCCCAGCTGCAGCCAGGTCTGTGTGATGCATTTATCTTCCCAGCAGCAGGCACTAATGAATCCCTGCTTGGTATTTTGTTTTGGTTTTATAGGGTTTTTTTTCCCTTACACTATGGGGGAAGTTTCCCCTCTATTTTCCTGTGTCTTAATCTAAAATGATACTACACAAATAAAATTGACTTACTCATCTCAGTAAATTTCAATTCTGAAGTGGCAACCGTGATGACTTCTGTAGTGATGAGTATTGCAGAAACACACAATTTGCACACTACTTGCTTAGGGATTTTACTTGTGCTGCTAATTATCTATGTTTGAAAAGGAGTGAGGAGCCAATTCACATTTTTCTTTTTCCA
This sequence comes from Bolborhynchus lineola, assembly GCA_025448015.1. Classification (NCBI taxonomy): domain Eukaryota; kingdom Metazoa; phylum Chordata; class Aves; order Psittaciformes; family Psittacidae; genus Bolborhynchus; species Bolborhynchus lineola. Next base: position 42,702 of record JAOEHX010051809.1, on the reverse strand, counting down.
AAGAATACTGGATCACAGGGGTGATACTACGAGCAAAAGTTTGGTTAGCAGAGGAGGTCCTTATCTGCCTTGAAACTTTTGATGAACTTGTATCTGTGAGAGATCAAGTACTCATTGTGGTTGCAATCTTTCTAGGATCAATGAAACAAATTTATAAAGCACTATTTTTTCCTGCTTTGGGACAAACAGTCAGACTAAGGGAGTTTTATCTATCTGACTAAACTAATCTGTTAAAGCGAAATTTGCATCTGGTACAAAGGGATTATTTGTTTAGGTTTGTGGGGGTTTTGGTTGGCTGTTTTCTTGTTTTGTTTCATTAGGCTTTTTTCCCTCACTGTACCCAGCAAGAAGTAAATAACTAAGAAGGCAGGAGGTGTTTTCTGAGCTTGATAGGCCTCAGCTTTTCCGAATGGGTTTGTGGGAAATTGCTCACTGTGGAGAGCACACCTTTGGTAATACTTTATATTCCTTTTATGTAAAGAGGAAAGGAATTATGGCAGGATTTCTGTATTGCCGTACCTGATGCTACCTGGTGATATTTGCAGTTATGTAACTTTAGGGTTCTTTGTAGTCCTCTCGAGTTGAAATTCTTGAGCTATATTTATGGCAGGTAAGTATGGTTTGAACACTTAAATTTCGCTTCTGTTGATTTTAAAATTGTAGGCTATGATGAAAACTGGCAATTAGCTCTGTCATCCTAGTGTCATCCTAGGGTCAGATGTAGGAATCTCTCAGACCTATCTTCAAAATGGGACCTGATTCATGTTTTGTTTGTCTTTCTAATCACTAGAAATAAGAGCACAATTTTGTTTTTTTTCTTGCATTGTTAGGTGCCAATAGTAGAAATAATACTGAGTGATTTCCTTTGGTGTAGACACACTTTATGTGAACTTTGGATGCCTTGTAAACAAACAAGATAAATTATAAAAGTATTTAAGAATGGCACAGCTGCAGGTTGGGTGGAGAAGTGATTCAGAGCATCCCTGCAGAGGAGGATGTGGGGGTGTTGGTTGACAAGAAATTGAATATGATCCAGGTTCAGTGTGTGCTCACAGCCTAGAAACCAACTGTATCCTGGACTGCATCAAAACGAGTGTGACCAGCAGGTCGAAGGAGGTGATGCTGCTCTCGTGAGACCCCAGCTGGAGTACTGTGTGCAAGTCTGGTGTCCTTAACATAAGAAGGACATGGAGCTGTTGGAACAAGTCCAGAGGAGGGCCAGAGGATGATCAGGTGACTGGAGCACCTTCCGTATGAAGATAGGATGAGAAAGTTTAGACTGTTCAGCCTGGAGAAGAAAAGGCTGCATGGAGAACTCATAGCAGCCTTCCAATATCTGAAGAGGGCATATAAGAATGCTGGGGAGGGACTCTTCATTAGGGACTGTAGTGATAGGACAAGGAGTAATGGGTTCAAACTTAAACACGGAAAGTTTATATTGGAAATAAGGAAGAAGTTCTTTACTGTAAGGGTGGTGAGGCACTGGAATGGGTTGCCCAGGGAAGTTGGGAGTGCTCAATTCCTGGCAGTGTTCAAGGCCAGGTTGGACGGAGTCTTGGATGACACTGTTTAGTGTGAGGTGTCCCTGCCCATGGCAGGGGTTTGGAACTAGATGATTTTAAGGTCCTTTCCAGCCATGACCATTCGGTGATTCTAGGAATGTGCAGATTGGAATGTGGGGAGGAGGAATGGCCTCTTCTGGCACCCAGCCAACATCCCATGTCATTAGCCTCCTGCTAATGAAAATGCTTTAATGACTGCACCGACCAGGGATTGCCTTTCAAAGTCCTTTTTCATAGTCATTCTTTGACTCTGTTTTCTCAACTGATCTTCTCAGTAGAGTGTCTGTTTTGACATGTTGCAGATCACTCATGCTCTTTCATTTGGTTTTTTTGTGCATCATATTTGCTGCCTGCCTGTATTCAAATGTGAAAGTCCTGATACCATAAGTTATCAGATTTTGTACAATGTACGTCTGCATCTTTTAAAAATGATATTTTTTTAAACTTGCTGTTTTCTCTTGGATTTGCACTCCACTGGCAGCATCACAGACTTAACATGTAGAAATAAGCTGATCTGTATAAAATAAGAAGCTTTTTTGTGTGTGTGTGTAAAATTGTGTTGGTGGTGATTAGTAGAAAAGCACAGAGCCAATTTAAAAGAAAAACAGGTTAATATAGGTTAATATGTGGTGTGGTGGGTTTGCCATGACCAACAGCCAGACACCCATGCAGCTGCTCACTCCCTCTCCTCAACAGAACAGGGGAGAAAATATGATGGCAAGGCTCAGCCCTTGACATAATTCAGGGAGACTGCTCATCAGTTACTCTCATGGGCAAAGCAGACTTGGCTTAGGGAATATTAATTCAATTTGCTGCCAATTAAAATAGTTTTGTGTGGCGAGAAACATTTACAAATTAAAGCATTTTCCCGCTATCCTCTCCCCCTTCTTCTTAGGCTCAGCTTCAGTCCTTCATTCCTGAGTCATCTATCTCCTTCCCCATCCTGAGCAGCTCAGGAGAATGAGGCTGAGGTGTTGCAGTTAGTCCATAGTATCTCCTCTCTGCTGCTCCTTTTCTTTCACACTTTTCACCTACTCCACTGTGGATCCTGTCCGTGTTCTGCAGTGCAAAATCTTTTATTTATTTACATCTTCATGTTCATGTGTTCTTGCTTTGGGTTTTATAATTTAATTTCTTTGTAGAAGAACCTGAAATCTTACAAAGGATAAGATATTATACTAAGCCATTTAACAGATGAAAATTATTCTACTGTCATCACAACAGTAACAATTTGAATACAGCAGAATTGCCTTTTTCCATTTTAAATTATAAAAGCATTAGCGCATTATACTTTCTGCCTAGTTTTGACTTGCTTCATTCTCTTTAATAAGAAATGTTAATATGTCTTGTAAATTAAAAATGAAGATGTAGCCAAACAATTCTCTAAAGGTCACTCATCTCGTTTTAAAGTTAAATGAAATATTTAGCCTAGAAATGTTTTTCACATGAATATTTACATATAGCTTGTAGTTCTTAAAAAAAAAATCCAACCAAACCATCAAATCGGAAGTTGATTTGGTTCTTTTCATTATGGGTATTTCACCAAAAATTGTATTTCACATGGTGTTTGCTTTTCTGAATGAAAATTAAATTGACCTATTAGCAGTAGATCATTGTACAGATACTCCCAGGAGGTGGTGTTTGTTGATGAGATTGGCAAACAGGAGCCTCCTACCATCAGCTTATTCCCTTCTTGCTGATGAGTTATCTGAAAAAGAGGAAGTCTTATTCCAAATAAAAATTAAACATTCAATCAGTAAAACATTCACCATCATTGCTGCAGCAGGTGGAAATAAGAATGGCGTGGGGGTTTTGTCTCAGTTTAAGAACTGAGTCCAGTAGTACACAGGGTAATGTGTCTGCAGTGCCAGCATCAGGGCTATGAAAGTCAGGCTGCCACCATGTGCTGGGTAAAAAAAGAAAGTTGCATTGGTGTTCAGAGCCAGTTCTCCCTGCTGCTGTTTTGTGTGACAGCTGGCAGCATGTCTCTGTGCAGAGATCCATTTCTTCAAAGAGATCAGACACAACTGTCTTTAGCCATGGCATCAGTTACCCAAATTACTTGGGGATATAGCTCCACAGACTGCACTGACAAGTGACTCTGTCAAGTTCTCTGAGTTCAAAAGAGATGTTCCCAATAATCTTATGTCAAAGCACTCATGCTTCTCCATGAAACTTTTTCTCCTTGGCTCCTGGAAAAGAACTGATGAAAGGTTACGTGTTGTCTGATTAATGTTTTTACCACTTGCTTCTGTCCTTCCTGCTGGTCTGCATCTGTGATTGTCTCTTCCATTATCTATCCCCAGATTATAAAAATCTTTGGAGGATGCATCCTCTCTTTGCCTGGAAGGGCCTCCCCCCTCTACACGTTCTCAGCTCCTGAGGCTTCTTTCTGGTCATTTCTTCTTCTCTTTGGCAGGAAATTCCTTCAGTGTTATCGCTTTGAGAGCTGCCTTTCTGCAGCATCTTGTTCTCAAAATGTACTGCTTAGTGCCTAACCTCAAATGAAAGCCAGACAAGTCTGCTGCATGGTAATATATAATGAATTGTGATACAAGCAAAGAATGTATGTAAACCATACACTTGTATAAAATGGTCAATTTGTGCATAGCATTCCTCCTGTGAAATTGCACTGAGTAAATCAAGAAAAAAGAGGTTTTTATTTGTGCAATTAAGTAAAACACAGGAGTATAACTGCTTGGTAGACATTATATATATTGGTATCTATTATAACTCTGCTATAGATTCATATAAAATGAGCAAAAACTCTTTTAGACCATGCATCTTTAAATAGACTTACCTTTGCATGCACATACAATTCTTATTGTTTCCCAGAGCATTTATTTATTGATGAGGACTCTGTAAAGCCAAGAGAATTGGATTAGATGTTATGCTAAACACATTCACATATTACTGTTGTTTCACTATACTGCTTAAGCTCCCAGAAGGAATTTTAATTTTGTGTACATTTTTAAGCAACATTCTTTATTTTCAGATAAAAGTTTGGAAAAGTAGGTTTTTTTCTTTTTTAAATTCTGAGGATCCAGACTATTCAGGATGACTTTAGGAGAACTGTTATTTGAAAACTGAACTTCAAACTTAGCCCTTTCCATTTGTGTTTTCCTTTCTGTCTGCAGTAAAAGGATGCACAAAGATAGTCTAGGAAACAGATGATAACACACAAAGCCCTGTATTTATGTGCACTGTGGTGTTTTGATTTTTAATTAATGGTAGTTTTTGAAAACTTCAAAGCAGGTCAATAGAGGGCTGAGCTCAGACAGTGTTGTCAGCAAGTGAAAATGGAGAGGGTCATCTGTCTGCCCTTTATTGTGTGTGTGAGGGGTTGGGGATAGTATCTATTTGTTTGAAATTTTCTTAGTTGGTCTCCAAATAGGAGAGTAAAAAAAAAAATCCAAAACAAAACAGAAGGAAAATGTTATCTAATCACAGCTTCTCAGTCAACTAATGACGTCAAGCAGTAACCTTCTCTTTCTCACCATATTTCCTTTGGACTGTAAACTATTTAATACAGATAGAAATCACCTCATCCATCATAGTAATGTAGTCCTTTTCTGTGTTTCAATACATGGTGGATTTAACAGTGCTGGGCATAGGAAGGAGGTGAAGAATAATATCTTTCTTAATTGAATTTGCAGATTGGAATGTGGGGAGGAGGAATGGTCCCTTATGGCGCCCAACCAACATCCCAGGTCATTAGCCTCCTGCTAATGAAAAATGCTTTAATGACTGCACCGACCAGGTGGCAGGATGCAAAATACGCATGTTCACTATTGTACTTTTGTCTATCGTGGCTTTTGAGCTATGGCAGTAAATTAATATAGGGACGTGACCTGCACATGGTCTTGCTCTGTGCTGACTAGACTGCAGTGTGTGAGGAAGATGAGCTCCTCTTGAGTGCATTGGGGGTGAGAGTAGGTGTCAGGCGTTATGGAGAAATAAAACCACTTCTTACCTTGTGGTGATTTCTTCACGTGACCTTGCTGTTAGAATAATTTTGCCTTCTGGTGTAATTTTCAGCAGCACATCACTTTTTCTTGCTGTTTCCAGTCAAGATAATGATGCTGCTTAGGATATTCAGAGGTGATCTGATGCACACACAGGTAATTAGATTGGGTGAATTTTTAAATTCAGATTTTGTAAAGAACAGCATGGCACTGGTTTTCTGAAAGGAAAGCTGATAATTGCCGGATATTTAAAATTTAGCAATGAAATTGCAGTTGGCAAGTCATTCCAGTTGCAATATTTTCAACATTTTCTTTTCTGCTTTTTTCTTATGCCAGTCTAGAATATGAGTGTCATAGATCTGTTTTTTTTTATCCTCAGAATATGGAGGTAGGAGCTTCGACTTCTCCTATAGCATTGCAGTAGTGGAAGAGCTGGGACATATCTGTTGTGGAGGTATTTGTATGACTATTGGGAGTCCAAGCTGGCATGGCTATTCCTGCTCTTACAAGGTAATTTTTCAAATGTTTGGTTCAGCCTAAAACCCAACTTGTCATGTGTTTTGGCCTAAAACTCAATCTGTATAAAAGTAGGAATAAACCCCATTACTGTGCAGATTTACTGTCTAATTCCTCTTCAGTAATGCTTGAGAAAAGAACCTACTGTCTACTTCTCTGGTTTAGGGGAGAAAATAATTCTTTTGGGTTAGTTTTGGTTTTATTTTTTTAATATTAGAATATTACATATTACAACATAGGCCTTGTTTAATAGTAGATAATATGTTTACAAAACAGAACCTTGGTGCCAGAGACAGTAAAACAATTTTAATTCCAGAATCCCCTATTCATATTTGTGTTCTTTCTTAGCCAGAGATCTCACTGCGGTCATACTAAGAATGTATTTAGTTATAATGATTAGGTTCAGTCTAATTCTATTGTCTAATTTACTTCCTGTTTTGCAGCTTTACAAGGTGCTCCTTGCTGGCTGTGTCTTTTCAGGAGTAATGGTCAGTATTGGTGCGAGTCCTGAAGTGTATGTTTCATACTTCTTAAATATGCCCATTCCAGGCAATTACTCAATTTGCTTTTTGTCATCTGCTAGTGTCAGTTTTCGCCTTTCATCACTTGCTTTCATTCAGGCTCCTGCACATCCTGAATCTATTTTGTTGGTTTTTTTTCCTCCCTCAATAAAAGTGACAGTTGCCAATTTCTTTTTCATGTAGTAGTTTCACAAACATTCTGCATCAAAACAGCAGTTTGCAGAATTAGAGGGAGGTGACAGGCTTGTGCAGCAGTTTGCCCCTGCAATATGGATACGCCTAAAATTCTGGAAGGTGGGGGTGGGGATTAAATTCAAATAATGATGATGAAGTCAGGAATTTCTCTGCACAAGACATATACACTAGGGAAATTTTTGCACAGAAGAGCATTCTAGGGCTGGGTTGTTTGTTGGTGGCTCTGTCCATTGTATGGTCTGGAACGCAGGCTCTCTTTCCTCGATATCCATTTATCCTACTGAGGTCTTTGGAGGTCTCAGCTATGGGAAATCTTCCCAAAAGTTTTTTCTCCTTTGTATAATACACCAAAAATTTGCTGAAAGCATGGAGTTCAGTGTGTCTGTTTCAACAGTAGCTTAATTATAGATCAACTGGGAATAAAAGTAGCATTTTAAAAGACTTCAGAGAACAGTACTTTGTCCCTACGATAGCCTTTCATTCCTGGGAGTTAAAAAAAAATCTGTGAGCAAAGGAAAACAGGATTTTTTTCCACTACATTTTTTTGGCCTCATATTACTTTGTTGTGCTGTAGTAAAGCAATGAAACTATGTACATCTGTGCTAGTAAAATCCTAAAGGGGATGTTCTCAGAAAGTAAATGTGAAAATATTTCAACATGATGACATCTGTAATTGAATTTGCATCTGTATTAATGAACTTTTCCTTCACTGTTATGTCAATTCCACTTATTAGTTATACAGTGCAATTTACTACTCTTAAGATGTAAAAACGAAGCTTTGTAATGGAAAGAGAAAAGGTGGTTGCTGCAGGAAATTTTGCGTGGGTGCAGCTTTACTTCATGCCATATAGTGAGAGGGCTAACTGCTTGTCCTCCGTCATGGATTCAAATTGCATTCACAACCTGGATGGCTTCTTTAAATGTATCTGTGTGCTGTGGTGATCCTAAACAAGTTCAAAGAGACAATCCAAATTTCACAACTTAACTATACATTGTTACACATGATGCATCATGCACGATGCACAAAGTAAACAGTAATATGGGAATCAACCATCATCCCATAAAACAACTTCAAAAAAGAAGTCTGGAGCCCCTTGTTGGCTTTTCTGACTCTGGGTTTTATTTTGCATTCATCAAGCATGTATCAGTGTACCTGCAAACCAACTCAGTGAATGGGATACATTATGAAGTATCACATGCCACTGTAAGTTACAGATGTTCCCTTAGTTAAGTATATAGACAGCACAGTAGTTTGAACAGATGGATACACATATGCAGACGTACACAGATTTTAAAATGTTGATACTTTGGAGAAATAAAGTCTTAAAAGACTAAGAATCAGGGTGCCTCCTGATGCTGTTTCTGCAACTTCCTTCTCACTTCAGTGACAAGCTATTGCAAGGCTTAGTTTGTGAAGGTCTTAGAGATACTCACTTAAATGGGAAGTAGATTACAGTAACAGTTTTAATTATATAAAAAATACATTTTGAAAATGTTACCTGTGTCTGTTTGCCTGTTCACTGATCCTGCCCCTTTTTACTTCATTCATTATATTTTTTTTTACAATTTTCAGAAAGTTACATCTGTGATCATATTGAGAAGAAACCCTGCAGATTCTGATTTAGATGCATTTCTATTGTGCAGACAGAGGAGAAAACAGTTTTGTTTCACTTGAAGTTGCCCAGACTGCTCCATTTCCCCTTCTCTCTTCCCCTCCCTGATTCCTCTAAGTAAAGCAATAATACTTTCTAAACTAAATGCAAAATATTTTGTCAGCAGTGATTGGACCTTTGATGTACCTGGCTCTGAACATAACTCTTTTTCAGATCTTTCAAAAGTATTCAGATATAACACTTGCTTTCATGCTTGCAAGTGGAGTGCAGGAAGCAGCTATTAGCTAACGTGGTGAATGAAATGTATTTCCCTGGGCTTGCAAATAAAACTACAAGGTGACACATAGTGATATCAGATCAGTGTAGATCTCCTTTCTCTCAGCAGTAGGCAGTAAACTTTTCTTCTCTTTTTTTTTTTCCTCCTATTATTTATAGGAAATAAATAATAATGATGATTCTTCAGTGGTAAGAGAGTGCTTTTCTATTTCATCAGCTTACTCATCACCAGTTCTTCCTCCTCTCTAACAGCAGCATAACTGAGAGTAAATAAAAAAAAATTTAGTTTTACTGTCTCGTTTCTTGTTTGCTGTAAAGGAGAGAAGCTGCAGCTGACAGTCAACATGTCAGGTTTGAAAAGGAGGATCATCCACTTGATCAGCTGGGAAAAGGGTGAGAATGGGACATCATTCCAGAGCCGAGCAGTTTTCCCACTAGCATAGTGTAAGGGAGGCTTGGTTTTCTGCTTCTTCAATAACAGACACACTGATCTGTCTCATTCTCACATTTAGTACTTGTGTAGTGCACGTAAGGTAGGCCAGAAGGGAGACTGTTATAGGTGCAGCTTTCAACATATCATTAAGCATTACTGCCATGATGGCTAGATATGTTACAGCCATAGCCAGTTTGCTGCTTTGTGATTTTGAACACCTGTGAGGGTCTAATATTGTTTTTGAATACCTGTGAGGGTCTTGTTTCAGAACAATATGAAGTCAAGCAGTTGCTTCTGAACTAGCTTTCCTTGAAACAGCTTCCTGCTGTTCTATATCTTTGAGGTTTCTCCAGCTCCTGGTGACAGCCTGACCATGTGACAATGACAAGTTGTCTGGTGGGCACCCTTGAGAGATGGTGTGGTAGCAGCAGGACACAAGCCCATGAGTAGCTCTTAGAAACTGCATGATTTGAACAGGGTAATCTTTACAATGACTTTTCTTCTACAGCACCTGCATTTTAGTGTATAATGCATTTCTAAATAAATAGAATATTGATGTAATCATTCTTAACCAAAACCCTTCAGGCAGTCCCATCTGCATGAGGTAGTCATACCTATCAGGTAGTCTCATACAGGCCTCTCATCTGTATTCTTTGCAGAAGACAGCTATAGCTCTAACTGAGCAGTTTATTTCATAAAATCTTCAAATTACTGAAGCTTAAACACTTTTCATACGCTGTCTCACAGAAAGTAAGTTTTCTAAATGCAGGGGTTTTAAGCTTGCGTATTTTCTAACTGAAATAGGGACTCAAGGAGAGAAAGCTGACTACAGTGTGGATTCTTTTAAATCCAGGGTATGTAAATTACTGAACTTAATGAAGCTTCCATGCTGCCCAAGAGTGGTTGCTGCTATTTACCATGCATTTCTAACCCTTTCTGTGCCTTTAAAGAGAGTCTCTTCCCTTTTGTGGGTTTTTTTTTTTTTGTTGCTTTATTTGTTGTTGGTTTTTTTTTTTCCCTTTTCCTTTTTTCCTGTATCTTGAAGATCCAAGGAATACTGCTAAGCAGGACCTGGACATCAGATGGTAGGATGCCTGTGCAGTACTATACTGCAGCAAAAGCATGGCATGTGCCTACTGCTTTATTAATAGTGCTAGTCTAGGAGCTGAACAGAAAGAGAACTGGGAGAAAGTCACCTGTTGCTAGCATGTAAGAAGTGTCTGTAGATCAAAATTAACTTCTCCTTGCTTAAAGGAAATCCTTATATTCCTAGGAAGTCCATGAGTAAACAGTTGTGTCATCTTTGAGATACGGTAGAGTAATGCATAGATGATCCAAAAACTTCTCTCTGCTCCGCACCCCTTATGTTGATAGTGAATAGTGCTTGAATGTGTGATCTCCAGTGCAAGAAAGCTTGAGTTGATGAAAAGCTGAGAACCATTTAGTTAGAACTGCCTGCAGCTGTTCAGGGTCAGAATTTCAATTTGCACTTAATAGTATATCATACTACAGAAAATCTGCCAGTTTTACTCAGAATTTTCCCTATTCATTTAATTAATTCACTTCAGCTCAGTTTTATTCCCCAGAAGCAGAAGAAACAAAAGTAAGATCTATAGTTCTACCAAGGTGATTATCGGTTCAGTTAAGTCAGAATGTGGAATAGACATTTTCATTCAGTGTAACAATCTAACCTGTCAGAAACCAGACTTGTATATGTGTACCTGAGATATATGAAGGTTAGCTCAAATTTCTAATTGTCAGAGTGCATAAACAGAACTATGTGGATCAAGGAAGTGTTCTTACATATGTATTTTGCCATGGTTTATTTTCCTTTTACCCACCACTGACATAATTGTATACCACTGTCATTTTTATGTTTGTAGTCATGGCATTCCATCAGTGTCACTTACAAAGTGTGGAACAAGAAAGGGTGGACCACTTCCATGCAACTTGTACTGTGTTAGAATCTCACACTTGGGACTTCAAGGTTACTGAGCATCAGAAAGGAGCTGTAGACTGTAGATGTGTGTGCATGCATACATACATGCATGAAAACGTACTTTAAAGCAATGCTAAATGTGCACAGTTAATCACATGGGAAACTATGCTTTAGGGCACAGCCCCTGGCCAGAAAGCAGACCTAGTCTGTTCTGTCTTGAGCCAGAGCATGATCTCATTGCAGTTTTCTAATTCTGAGGCTGGTAAACTAGAAAGAAGTGCATATTTATGCAAACCTGAGATTCTTCTGGGATGCATTTAAGATGTGTAGAATTTTGCAGAAACAACATGTTTCTAACACAATAGCTAGCTGCTTGCTGAGCTGCATGTCCTTCCTGCAAGGCATAAAGACTCATGATCTTCTGCAGATAGCTTTGCCAAACTATTTTTTAATTGCGAAAGATCATGTTTTGTAGCCTCATTTTTGGGAAGAGCTGAATTGTTTTCTGGAACTTAAACCAAACAAAGAAAGATACCAAACCAAAATATTATTTTGAGAAAAGTTCTTGTCATGGAAATCCTCTGTTGAAATAACTAAAGGTTGGCAAAGTTTTAAGCATCAGAAAACATTGTCAAAAATTCCTGCTAGCTCCTTCCATAATCTGATTTTTCATGTCATTGGTTGGAGTTTTTAGTCTAATTAACGTTCAGCTGGATGTAGTTCATCATGTCCCAAGGGAAAATAAAAAACAAGAGAAAAACACCACATAACAGACAAGGGGACTTTGTCCCAGTATGCTGGAGGAAGGAGTAAACACTCAAAGATTGCTGCTTGTATTTGGGATTGCTGCAGTGATTATCAGCAGGGACGGACTAGGAATTGAGCTCTGTGTGCGCACAAGCTGAAAGTGTCAGACACTCCCAGTCTGTTCTCTGACCGTCCTGTGACCTTTGACTGTTTTGTGTCAGGGTTGGAGCAGAGGAGAAAAGACAAAGTCTCAGCTAAAATGGCATTTCTTCTTTGGAAGTAATGTTTTAGAAGGAGGGCCCAGGTAACTGCAGCCTGCTTAGGTAGCCAAAGAGCCTAAGGAGATGAGTGAAGATGCTGATGTGAGAAGCCTCATGCTGAAGAGGAGGCTGAGGAGGAACTTGACTTTCATGGATTTCTGCTCACTGAAGAGACATCTTGTCCTAAGTCTAGTGCAAGAGAGGTTCAAGAACTAGACCACAAGCTCACTACTCATGCTGCAAGACCAAACCAGTGAACGTTCATTAGGACAAAATAAAACGCAAAATGAGACAGACTATGTTTTGAATGAATGAAAGCAGTGAAACACTGAAAAAATCGGATGCCTCTTAACTGAATTGAAATATGGACAAGTGATTTTTTTGTGTTAAAATGCCATCAGCAATTTGCTGTTTCACTTTTTATTTTTGCAGGGAACTAAAAGAACCGATGAGAAGAAGCATTGATGGTTTTCATTGTGTGATTTAAGTGCATATGTGGAATATTAATAGTGTAAATACACCTGTTTGCAGGGGGTGCCCATCACATGTCAGAACTTTTCAGTCACCACTAAAACCTGGCAAAGAGCTGGTCAAAAGTCAGAAGATAGGCAGAGAGCAGGTCCTCCATCCTGGCTGACTGCAGACTAGAGCAAGAGCATTGAGGGGAAACCCCAGGGACTATGTTTATTTAGATCTGATAACTCTCAAAAGAAGTCAAAGATGAGATTTGGAGCATCTAGACCACACATTTCTGTGGGAGTAAGATGCCTGAATACTTTAAAAACCTTGTTTAAAATTATTGTGGCTGGACTTATGGTGAAGGCTCTGAATCACAACTTTGGATGTTATCTATTCTGTCTTTGGCTCTGGGACAGGTTTTACCTAGTCACAGGAAAATCAGTCACTCTGTGGGCAGAACAAAATTTGTAACTAACTTATAAATAAAATTTACCTTCAAACCATCTAATAGCCTATATTTTTCAATATGTTGTTGCAGGTTTGGTTCTGATGAGTTGAAAAAACAGGACCAGCTATAGTTGGAGATTTTGTGGTTTGCATGGGAGTCAGTAAACCTGGAGCTGGGTCAGATGTCACAAGTAAGGTAACCTAGCAAATTGGCAATTTTAGACAGCCTGGTATTTTAATGGGAGGAATCTGGTTTCCCTGACCCTTCCATTTGCCACTGTCTGTAAGAAATACAAAACAAAGAAAGACTGGTGTGGTGAGAACAAAAAGTAATATTCTAGGAGCAGTAACACATGCCTCTGATACATCCAAAAGCAGTCAAATGGAATGTATCTGTCAATTAGTTGATAGCTATATCCCTGTATAGGCTGAGCAGAACAGACTAATATGCAGCTGATGTGCTGGCCCTGGATTTATCCTAGCATTTGGCCTGCTGCTGCCGCCTCTTTGTTCTGTTCAAGCTCACCACTGGCAGGTAGCACTCCAGCAACTTCTGTAGTTGCACAGCCACCGTCAGTTGTGCAAATCTGCAGATGTACAATAGGGGTGTAGCCTGTTCATCTGTACTAAAACTTGCACTTCCTTAAAACAGATCTCTGCATTGCAGAGCTAGTCCGTTCTGAAAATTATGGCATCACTTTCACAATGGATTCCTCTTGCTCATTCTTACCTCACCTCAGCCCCTTCTGTCATTCCTGTGCAGCAAAAATGTCTCTGAACTGGTGATTGTTTTGTTTAGAGCTAATGATGAATTTGCCATGTCAAATCTATTATCTTTGTGATTTAGTTACTTTGCATGCAACTATTTTTTCTGGTTCAGTAAAAGAATATGTTTAAAAACACTGATAAATAAAAGTAAAATTATGAAGTGCCTGAGGCAGTAGATAATTTGAACAATTAAGAGATCTTGTAGAAAAAAGTGAAAGATGTCTCATCTGACTGTGAAGCATGGACTTCAAGGAAAAGGGAACAATGAGAAATCACTTTTAGAGGTTTTGTTGTTGGACACAGGATGGCTAAGTTGAACACATTTTGCTCTTACAAACTGCTGAGACGTGTTCTTGCAGACAAAATCACCAAGTTGGCTCAAGTTTTTGATCAGCAGAGTCCTATGTCCATCTCTTTGGCCAAACTTAAGCTGTTGTCTCAAAACAGACAGTTATTCAGTGTTTTGGCAAGGGTGCAGCAGGTAGTTTTCAAGAGAGTTAGTGAGGATAATGAAATAATGGGACTAAATCTTCCTGCATGATCCATTGATATTTTTCTTTCTAGTTGATTGATTTTGTTCATTAATTTTTGAAGGTGATAAGAACACAAAAGAAAAAGAAGTGCCCACTACATGAAAAGTGAAAGGTGCCTGGAATTAATTTATTAAAATTTCAACAGAACAAAAAGGACTCTCTATATTAGTCTAATATAAATTTCAAGTCAGTTTGAAGGAGCACCTGTCTGCATGCAAATGTAGTTGTTGTATATTGTACATAGCGTTGACCATGTACAACAAAACTAGCACACAGATGATTTGAGAAGCAGAACAGTACAGAACAGTTAGTATAGAAAATGTCTCTTTAACTTCAGGATTCTTGGCACCACAAAGCATACACATTTTTTGTCCAAAGGCTGATATCCAAGGAAGATCTCCAATAGTAACCTCCTTCCATATCAGCACTTCCTCTTTTAATGCAACCTGATGCAATTTCCCCTTTGCCAAGTTCCTTGTCCACATTTCCACTTCCGTCCTAATTCTTGTTTTTTCAAAATTTTAACTCATAGTTACCTAGCAGAATCAATTTTAGTTTGCTTGAGTCCAGTAGGACTTTTTTCCATTCTCCTTTCTCTAGAAAATCCATTTTCATAACAAACAAATCAGGTTGAATTTTAAAAAAGAGACCACTGATAAATTGAATTCTCTTTTCTTTCCAAATCTATTCTGAGGCTGTGCAGACTGCCAAAACCAACAACCTCTGTTTTCACTGATTTTAATTTCTGCACAGTCTTTCCTGTGGATGTCTTGCTTTGTCAGCTACATTGTGAATCCCCTTGTAATCTCATGTGAAATATTTCTTTAGTTTTGAGGCATCCTCTATATGCCTCACACTTTTTCTAGTTCTCTATTTATTTCTGTGGCTGGACCGTTTCTCTTTGCCACCTAAATCTTGCTTGATTTTGTTGGTTTTCATCTGCAAGATTTAATTTATTTTGACCTGTGGCAGTTCTTACCTTCTGACCTCCAAACTGTAGCTTACTTTGATGATTAATCCCTTTCCTTTCCATCTACTGTTTTTTGAAGTGATTATTCATCCAGTTAGACTTGAAGCTATTTCATGCAAGTTTTGGGTTTTTTTTCTGTGCTGATGATGTAAATCTCAGATATCTGTTCTTTTTTTGTTTGTTTGCTTGTTTACTTGATGGATAAGTGTTGCTATCTTTGATCATAATGTTGACCTTAAAAGTTGAAGTCAAACTTGTCTTTTTGTCAAATCTATTTAGATGCATGGCTGGCCTCAAGAGCACAGTGCAGAAGAAAACTTAAAGATTCAAGTATGTTGTGACTTGAATGCTGAAGTGACCACCCCTGCTTATAGATGGCACTAGCTGTATCAAAAGCCTTTTAATGGTGGTCTGTCTTGGAAGGAGCCCACACAACATGCTCTGTAAGTTGTTGAGTAATAGTCTCTACAGGAGGAGTGATGTGGGCTGCCAAAAATGAGTTATGGAGAACCCACTGAAGTAGCCTTTTCCCAGAGCTATGCTGTAGCTGAGAGAATAATTACAGTCAAATATTCCAATTATATTCTGAGCCAAATCCCTGAGACTCAGTCCATTTGGCTTTGGTAAATTGTTAAGTAGTTTTTCAGAACTTGCTGTATTTTAAAGATGAAACTTACTGATTAACTTGATCTTTCTTCTAATTAAAGAGAAATAACTCTTCTTAAGTTGATTATAAATAGTCATTTTTCAAGTGTTTGAAGCAAACTGTCAGCCATAACATCTGGGAGTACTTGAACGTTTCCATTAGTAAGGCATTTGTTCTTGAATTTGTATTTGGGTGGTTAGTCCCCAGTGACGCCATTGCAAGAGCTGTTTACATTTGTGATAACATCACAGTGCTCATTGTTCCTCTCCAGACCTTCCATGGAACCTCTATCTAATCTCTTCAGTAGCTGTTTCACAACAAAGGGATGCAATGCTTTCATCTTTTCTATGCTACATCAGTATAGTGTTGTCATATTTCTTATCCCAGCTCCTGTGTGTCCTTTTTTTATTTAGTCCCTGTGTGTATGGTTGTCTAGTGTTTGTGTCCATATATTACGAGCTTTTATCAGTACTTTAAGTTCCTTAAGTTTGTTGGCCTCCAATTATTATACAGATTTTGTACCAAGTTCCTTGGACAGATTTGTCATTCACTGATGAAACAGCTATATGCCTACTGGTTTAACCCACATTAGTAGTATTTCTTTCCCTTTCTGTTCATCCTTATCTGCTTGTAAATTCCTTTAGCCATAGCTGTATCCAGTATTCCCTTAGCTTGTATTTTATGCAGTTTTCTTCCATTATTTTCACCCAGTTCTTTCATTAACAAGACTTCAGCCATACTGACTTCAGTCCTGGTTTATCTTGTAAATCCTGCTGGTTTTGGCATAAATGAAGATCAGATACTTGGATTTGCTTTGGTTTATAATTAGAGCCTTTGGGAAGAAGGTTCATGTGCAGATTGAGGTGGGTGTGTATAAAGGTATAGCCAGCTATAAAGGTATGTGCCTCCCTACTCAGTGCCTTGACTCTTAACCTTCAACCTTACTGCCTGCCTCAATAGGTGGACTCTTATGGACTTCATAGACTTACTAGATTTACAGGCGCTACTAGGGGTTTGATAGGGTTCTCCTATACAATCACCTACTTATAGCTAGATATCTGTTGGAAGAGTCTTCCTCAGTTGAGGTTTTAGTTGAAGAAGTTCAGTTGCAGAGGAAAAAATCCAGACCTTTGGAAATTCAGTTAGTGTGTAAGTAATAACTAATGATTCATTCTGGCTGTCTATTGCAGCTAGGGCTGCTTGCAGCATGATGTGAACACTCATGGATGAAGATTGTTTTTTTGCCGGGGGTATAAATAGCAGGGGTCTGGAACTCCTTTATATAAAGACATTCTCAGCATTTAGACTTGGCTTTTTGAAAGTTTACTAGCTTTGAATTTATTACACCATTCTGACCAAGAACATTCAGGAAATGTGTGTACATATATCTTTATGCATACACTGATAGTAAGGCATATGTTTGTTTGAGATAGGACTCAGAAATTAATGACCTTCTCAGTGACTAACATGCACAGTTACAGAAATGCATAAGACATCACCTCAGATTCAAATATTTCTGGCACAAGTTTCTGACAACCAAATTTACTTAGGGAAATTTTTTTGCTTTAATTAGCAGGGATGAAGACTCTACCTAAAGGAAGGTGCAACAAGTAGACTCATTTCCTTCGTGTGCTTTCCAACAGTTGCCCAAGCCTTGTGCAGCCTGGTAGGGTTAGAGGACCTGGGGGGTAAGAAGGGAGAACTGAATATTAGTTGTCTTTCTGAGAGAAAAAGAGTGACTCTGCCAATTGTACAGGGACCAGTTTACCGCTCCTTCACAAGCATAACCCTTCATTTCCTATGTTTTGAAATAGACATCAAGACAACAGCTGTAAGAAAAGGGGATGAATACCTCATAAATGGTAGTAAGATGTGGACTATGTCCGAATTCCAAGCAGACTGGATGTACCTGCTGGCAAACACCAGTGAAGGGCCTGCCCATCAAAATAAATCTCTCATATGTCTGCCAATGAATCTACCTGGTAATAACATGAAACATTTTCTCTTGTAATTTGATTTCATTGATGTTTTTAAATATGCATCAGCATAAGAAGGAAAGATGTTTAACAGGAAGGACTGCACCCATAAATGCTCTTCTAAGTTAGGTGCTTCACTGTCCTACAAAGTTGGTTCTGAAATGCATTTGCACAATTCCAAAAAAAGAGTAGGGGACATAAGAAAATGAGAAAGAAGTATTTCGCAGACTTCAACTTATGACTCCCAAATAATTTTGTAAGGAGATTCCTTTTTGCCAAAAATAAGTTTATAAAAGTTGCTCAGATACATTTCCATGAGAAGATTTCATAACCTTCTGTGAGAATGAATATACAAATCAATGCCAAAGACAAAATTCATGCCTCAAAGAAATCATTAAAAAGCCATCTTTTTTTTTTTTTTTTTTTTTTTTTTTGAAAG
The DNA here is from genome assembly GCA_025448015.1 of Bolborhynchus lineola. Lineage (NCBI taxonomy): Eukaryota > Metazoa > Chordata > Aves > Psittaciformes > Psittacidae > Bolborhynchus > Bolborhynchus lineola. The sequence goes on along the minus strand of JAOEHX010051809.1, from coordinate 24,437 downwards.
TTATAACATTCGGTGTCTTTTAGTTTTGGAGAAGTTCCACAAAAATGTGTATCTTTGTATTCTGTCCCAAAAGGCAGAAAGAAGATGCAAACAATCTGCAAAACTAAATAACATTATTTACATAGGCCTTTGCAAATCAACTATTTGTACAATTTTTTTAAACTACTTTTTAAAAATAGTGTTCAGTTCTTTCCTGGTTTGTGCTAAGACTGATGAACAGGCTGCATGCTTCTTTTGTCAGTGAATAGAGAAGTATTTTTAAGCTTGCTGTCTTGTTCAGAAAATATTGAAAGTGATTCTTAAGCATGTGAAAATAAAAGCACAAAGAGTTTAGAGATCAGTTTTCCAAAAACAAAGCAGCTAACCCACTGAATGCACAAAAATTGACTTGGAGGCTTTCAGCCATTTTGCTTATTGCAAAAAGCCATGTGAGTCATTATAGCTTGGGGGGTCTGGGGGTGGGGGTGTTGTTAGGTCACACAGCCACGTAGATCTTCTTTACTGTAGTAAATAGATTTTGAGCCGAAAAATTGCCTGAGTCGCCTGAAGCTGATCTGCAGAACTGTAGAAGTCTTCCCAGAAACAAAAATTGCACTCCTTAAAGTATGTAAACTTTAATTTTTCTGTGTGATACAGATACTGGCTTCCAAAAGGGTCACTGTACCAAGACTAGTAACCTTTCAAAATGAAATATTAAGATGGTTGATTTTGGGTGGGTCATATCAGAAAGATTTTTCAGGAAGATAAAGAGGAAAAGGGTGAAAAAGTCTGCCATTTGACACAGATGTGAGGAGGAAGTTCTGGCTGATCTGATACATCCTAAGGATGTCTGTCTGCCAAAGATTGGTGCTCCTTGGAGGGCAGCAGATCAAGACTGTACGGGAAGTATCTGGAGGACATCACCAAATGATGCACTACCAAGCATCTGTAGACGTATGTGTGTCAAAGCTCAAGAATGCGTGCAGTGGAGAACGAGTGTGCTATGTCTGACTAACTGCTGCAGTCATCAGCCTATATGGTGCAGTAAGGAAGGGATCCGTCCCGCAGTGGTAACTCATTCCTTCTTAGCCACTGGAAAGATACGGGAGACTAGTCCAGCATTTGCCACAAAAAACATTAATTGTTTCATACTTGCATCATGTGATGAGAGAAAAAAAGTTCCAGGTCTGAAAGTGAATTACTAACTTCAACAGCTGGTCGTTTGTTGGAATTATGAAGCAGGATTTGCTTCATGTGTGTACAGTGTCTATTCTGGGTGAAGTAAATCATGGGCCCGGATTTGATGGACACTGCTGAATACATTTCTCATAAAAGGAATTTGGAGAATGGCAGTGTGGTTTCATGGTAGATATACAAATTAGGTGAATAGTCCTCATAAAAACGGTCTCAAAAAAAAAAAACAACCTTAATTTCTTATATGACGAAAGAGAATCTAAAAAGTTGTAGAATGCCTGCAAGTAATATATATAGAGAAATGACTTGCAGCCCTAATCTGGCAAATATTTGTGCAGTGGTTTGTCCTCTGGGTCCTCAGATGGCACTAGGGTAGATTGCAAGAGGGAGATAATAAAGAGAAGAACATCCAGGACAGGGGAAAGAGCATGTTTGTCAGGCTGCAATTTTAAATGTGCCTGTTTCCATTTGTAATGGCGTCTAAACGGTATCAGGAGAGAGTGACAGCCTTTCTCTCACAATGGAATACAGGAAACAAAAGAGACTGTCAGAAAGCTGGAGGAGTGGGAGAAAATGAAAAATCAAAGACTTCTGGAAAGAACTGCCCAGGAAAAGATACAGCAATCCATCTCAGTGATACTGGTGTGAGTGGCACAAGTGGCTCTATTTAAAATGTCCCGACTGTCAGGCACTTGGCCTTGCTAGATTGAGATTTGTGTTACTGCTTGTTATTTACTTAATACAGACAAACTCCACGAGTTACCTGGGCAGATATTAAGCACATCTTCATATTGGCAAAGAGCAGTGGTTGCAGAAAACCAACTAGAAGTAGACCAAAGGCATGATCTCTGTGACTTTCAAAGAAACCAAGCAGTAATCCAACGGGAAAAGGTGTTCCAGAAATCCTCTGGGTCTGTAAATGGTTCAGTGTGTTTGTTTAACTCTGATTTTAATACAGAAACAAACCACAAATGTTTTTTTGGCATGAGTGGGTGCAAATTTCTGGATAAGAGTAAAAAATTTTTACACAGCTGTCCTGATTTTATGCCTGCGTTGAACACATATCAAAGCAAGTATTCCTAACACGTAGTCTGTTTATGGATTGGCCAGTGGAGAAAAATCTTGAGTGGAAGGTGTGGAAGTCTGTGTGGACTTATTCTGAGGGCAGTCATGGCACTTGGAAATAGTGTCAGTATTTAATCCCTGCAGAGAGGTGAAACTTTCCATAGGATATTTCAATGCAGCCAGAGAGAGTGAATTTGAAGAGAACAATTGCCAAGTTCTGCCTGCAAAACCAAAGTAATTTTCACATGACTGAAGGCCTCCTCTTAGTAGAAGATGAGATGTCTTTATTAGTTCAGAAAGAGTTGTTCACTAAACTCCATGAAAGATGACAGTGAGCTGTGCAGTGACCAACTCCTACTGAGCTGTGTTAGAGAGTAGTAGAGGATTGGAAAAAGATGCAGAATAAAGAGGAAAATACCACCAGAATACCTCCTCATCACAGAGCTGGTTAGAATATGTGGGTAGTAAAATGTTTGGTTTTCTGTGAAGACATACATGCACATGCTGATTTGGAGGACTGGTTTTCTGCATATATTGACTTGGCATATGTAATCAGCATATTTTGCACAAACCCTCATACCTGGTTGTCGGCCTCAGTTTATTTTATGTTTGAAATATTCTTGACTTCCATCCTGAATATTCTCATTAGTCCCAGAGCAACAAGGAGGTGAAAATTGAAGACAAGGGAATTGCCACCCAAAAGAGAAAAATAAAATCAGTGGGTGTCTGTTAAGTTCTTATGGGACAGTGGTGAAGCCATGCTTGCATCTGAACAAGAGCAAGAAAGAACTTGTGGCTGTGAAGAAACAAATATGACTACATAGCTGAAGTCTTACATGGCTGAACCTGAAGGAACTAGGTTCATCTCCAGCAGGCCATTGCACGTGGGGTCAGTCAGCGCTGTGTAGGGAGGCCTGTGGGGAACCAAACCTTCTTCACAAGCATGTCCATGACAAAACTCAGAGTTATGAACTGTGATCATTATGAACCCTTCTATTACTACGTAGGTGAACTAAACAGTATTTTATAAGACATCATAAAATATATAGTTTCAACAAAATTTGGAGTTGATATGGAATTGTTGGCTGTTTATAGCAGGAAGTAGAGTCTAAATTTTTATTAGGACAAATTGATGTGGTGTGATTATAAACTGTTCTACAGAAAATATTAGGATAGACTAGAAAGAGAGGGATAAATATGAAACAGGGGAAGGGAATAAGATTTCCAGGAGGAGAAATTCTCTAGTTGCAGCTTAAAATGTAGCTCTGTTTTTGTCATTACCAAGTGTTTCTCTACTGTTCCACAGCAGTGTAGGCAATCTGCAAATACTCCCAAATTGAATTCCAGCATTTCATTACAGTGCACTAAAAATCAAACAAGCAAATAAATATTGCACTGATTCAAGATGTCCATGAAGTAAGATTATTACTACTAGTAAAGAATTATTATTTGGAGACATAATGAAAAATGCAACCTTTACAACTACAGTTTCTGCTTTGTTAGTTAAATAAAATACAAAAACTCTTGGAAATAGGACATGGGCTGTTTTACTCTTAAATTCCAGAATACTGTTATGTTTTTCCTAAAGGCAGATTTCACTGTAGTCTTGGCACATACCTTCACATCTGCAAACTTCGCTTTCCTAAAACACTGTGCTTGTATATTGTACATCTATTTTCTGTGGCCTTTCTAATACTTTGTTCAGTCATTCATGTTGCTA
>JAOEHX010051809.1:0-17180 GCA_025448015.1 Bolborhynchus lineola | reverse complement strand
CATTTCTCTGTATTTACGTGACTGTTTTGCCACGTTAGAGCTATGCTCATAGCTTTAAATGCCTGTAGACGTAACATCACAGAATGGTCTTCATTGGAAGGGATCTTCAAAGATCATCGCCTCCAATTCCTCTGCCATGGGCAGAGACACTATATCAGGCTGCTCAAAACCACATCCTTGCATACTGCCAGAAATGGGGCAACCACAGCTTCTTCAGGCAACCTGTGCCAGGGTCTCACCACCCTCATTATGAAGAATTTCTTAGACTCACAGAATAATAGAATGGTTTGAGCCGAAACGTTTGGGACCTTAAAGATCATCCAGTTCGAAGCCCAAAACATTCTTCCTTATGTTCAGTCTAAATATACCCTCTTTCAGTTCAAAACTGGCACCTCTCATCCTGTCACTGCTGAATCTAGTAAGAGCCTCTATCTTAAAAGGCTTCCTTTTATATTGAAAGGCAGCAACAAGGTCTCCCTGGAGCCTTCTCTTCTCTATGCTCAACAACCTCAACTCTCTCAGCCTGTTTTCATAGGAGAGGTGCACCAGCCTTCTGACCATTTTTGTGCCCTCTTCTGGACACTGTTCAACAGGTCCATGTCTTTTTTGTACTATGGGCTCAAGAGCTGACCACAGTACTCCAGGTGGGGTCTTACCAGAGCAGAGCAGAGGGAATCACCTCCCTTGATCTGGCAGCCATGCTTCTTTTGATGCAGCCGAGGACTGTCCTTATAAGAATTCCTCTGTTTATGTCTGTGTGCAAATGGCAGATCCAGGAATAAGCAGAAAGGTGGTGATGGCAGCTAAGGAAGCAGGAGGGTGGATCAGCTGGGTCGGGAAGGAGGCAGCGAAACAGAGTGGTGGGCACTGTGAGAGCAGTTTTCTCAGGCCCCCACTCCAAGCCCTGATGCATGGTGAGCAGAGATGGGCCAAAACCCCTTCATTATCTTCAGCCCTTTTACATGCAGGACCTAACTAGGTGTTGCCTGTTCCCTCCAACCAGTTCTGTTCCTGCCTCCTCTTTGCTGTTTCCAACCTCTTCTTTCTCTGGTGCCGGATGCTAAATAAAATAGGAGCCATGCTGGACCACTTTGCTCTGACAAACACAAGACTAACCCCTTGTCCTCCCACCTCCCTTCTGCTCCCCTAGCATGGCATTTACTGTTTGGCTATATGCTTCACAGGTATCAGTTTGAGGGAAAGAGACAAAAGGTGTCTGGGCACTTCTTGCTCTTTCTTTATCATCTCTCAATCTGGACACCATAAACATACAGTTGAAAAACTTGTTAAGTGTTCTACATGCTACAGTGTTAAATGGTCCTTTGGAAGAACAGGGATTTTCCTTTGTACAAGAGATATCCCTGAAGACAGAGATGTATTTTCTTGTCCAAAACCCAACATTAGGGTGGCAGCACAGTGCATAGCATAGAAATGAGGACATTAGAGTATATGCTTTTTTGAAAAATAAGTATTGAGTTTAGTTGTTTGAGAAAGACGGGGAAAATATTTACAGCATGAGAAAATCCGATCACCTTAAAGAATATGGGGACAGCATATGAAAAATAGCACTCTGCAGAAGAACTGGGAAATGGTCCTGGAAGGGGCAATTGATGGGATGCGGATTCTACATGTGAGAGTAGTATAGGGATGAAATTTAAACAGAGGTGACCTGGAAAGTGATGCAAAAAGGAATATAGAAGCACACCAGGTTCCTGTAACAAACTCTTGTCATGTGAGTAACTGGCATGTGGGAAAAGGGATTTTGTAGTAGTCCAGGGCTTGCTTGTGTTTTGTGTTTCAGATTCAGAGTTCTGTGGTTTAGATTCTAAATATGAAAGGGTGTGTATATGTGTATTTTGAAGAAAAGAAAATGATCACACAGATGGGTTTGTGAACTCTCTCCCTACTACTTGCCGTGGTGACATGGATCTGCATTTGCCAAATAAATCTCCCCACAAATTCAGTACCTGCTGTTATCCTAGCTAAGATGCAAGAGCCTAGCAGTCTAGCCCTTCACTTCAAGGCTGATTAGACTTAGAAGAGGACTTTTCCCTTTTTTCTTGTTCAAAACAAGGTATCTCCAAGTTTGCTCAAAAAGTAGCAGTGAAATAGTTCTCGTTAAGTCAGTGTCTGCTATCTTGCTCATCTGTCTTCTAGTAGTATCCTATTTTGATTCTGTTTCCATTAGAAGCACTGTTTAGCATTTACTAAAAGTGGCTGTGAATCTTAATGATTTTCCCTTCCTTTTTATACTGGGATCAGAGCACAGAATGCAGATGTAGTAAGTAGTCTATTCATGTTCCTTGATCTCTGAAGAGGTTTCTTCCTTCTTTGTGAAAGCTTTCATGAATTTACATTTCTACAACATTCTTCAGTAAGCACGCTGTCTGCCTTCAGATTTTCTTTTGGGATTGCAACAGACCTTCAGGACACAGGTAGCATGGAAAGAAGGAGTTGCCACAAGGTTTTGCTAGGGCCCCAAATGAGGCATTAAGGATAAAGTTTACATACTCATCATCATCACATACAGCTCTCTATAACTTTCCTTCCCTCCACCCCACCTCTTCACTTTCCTCCAAGTTTTGGCAGTTTGGGGCTCACGTAAAATAGTAATCAAGAGGTCTTCAAGGTACGAAGATATATCAGACTTTTTTCAGAATTGAAACTGCACCCCAAACTGAGCGCATGGAATAATTTACCTTAGAAAACCTAATGTCTTGTTTGTAAAATGTGAAAAAAACATCTTTTCCAACAAGAACAACAGATCTGGCTAAAATGATGTCTTGTTCTGTGCTTTGCTTCTTCAAGTCCTGACACCACTGGCAACTATAATTATATATAAATATAATAAGTGACTATTGATTACAGTCACCAGCGGAAAGTGTTTGACTGGCCCATGTTGCACAACCAAGCCATGCATTTCCGCCTGGCCGAGCTGGCAACCAAAGTGGAGCTCCTGCACTCACTGCTATGCCGCACTGTTGGTGAGCTCCCACATCTACCTTCCCAGATGTGCTTCTCCTCATGCAAAGAATGTTGCTAGGCTGAAGGAGCATGGGGATGTGATTTTGGTCTGATTTTGGAGGAGGTTCTGGTAAATGTATCTGTGTAAAGTGAGCGCAGAACACTTAAAAAGATCTGTAAAAAGCTGGCTTCTTTTTAGCAGGCTGAGTTACTTGTTCTGTTTTAATAGCATTTTACGAACAAGAATGCCACTGTGGTAAGCCAGAGAGATTCTCAGCCTTTTTTGACTTGTGAATTCCTGAAATTCTCTGGTGAAGGTGCAGACTGCTGTATGGTGGTGGTTTTAAGCCAGCTGTCAATATGATGTTTTTCCTTAGTTATTTTTTTCACAGTCTCTTTATTAGCAGCTAATGGTCCTGATGTTAAAAGCTACTGCAGGAGGCACTTTGAATAAAATGAACCCTTCTCTTGCAGCACTTACTGTCAATGTGGTAATGCGTACACTAATGTGCATGTGCTTCTATCTTGCTTTGATTTGTCTTTAGATTTCCTAGCCTGGTATTTTATTGTTAAGTTTGGGCAGGGCTTTTCTGTGTGAATTCCAGAGTGGTTTCTAAGTTCACCAGCACAGTCACTTTTTTTCCTGAGAAGACATCCAGAGTATTTCCGATTGGTATAAACTCTGTCAGTTGACTAAAGAAATGTATTTTTCTGTCTCTAAATCAAACACTTTTATAAATGAGGCTAAAGGTGATGTGGTATCCGTACTCTAAAATTTTATGTGAATCAGTAAAAGTCCATTGTTGAGTAACCATAAGCTCCAGGAAGGGAGAAGTAGAATATTAACTAAATAAACAGTTGCAGGTTCAAGTTAGAATCTTGTTAATCTGTAGCTGTAAGCAAAGCAGCAACTTTCCTAAAGTTATTGTTTTTTCTACAGCAGTCTGAGTAACCATTCACATCACTGTGGTACTTGCCAAGTAGCAAGCAGCGTAACTGCACAGCACAACATCTAGTCATAATGTACAAAGATTTTTGTAGCATAATTCTTACCAAGTTTCTAAGGAAATGTTAAGTCTTTGACATGTGCTGGGCTGTTACTCATCAAAGGGCACACAACATAATGCATGGTTAGTGCATGAATTCTTTGAGGTCTAGTTGTTAGTGTTGGTGGGGAGATAATAAACAGGCCCAGCACAAAACTATCTGCCAAATGACTTCAGTCACGTCTGTCATTTTAATAATTTGTCTTTTAACCTTTGTAGAACAACTGACTTTTCTAAAGTGCAGAATTCTCTGGAAGACATAAAGATAGCTGTTTCACCATGTAGGACCCTATACAGGGCTGGTTTTATATATATGAATGTCTCACTTTCAGTTGTTGGGATTCTGGAGAATGAGTTTGAAAGAAGTTTTGAGTCCAAATATCAAAGGGTTTAATAGAGAAATACAAGCCAATATGAAAAACATTGAGTTGACTTTCCAGACTTTACCCTAATCAAAGGATTCTGGAGAAGCAGTGTCAGACTGGACTTGCATTTATTTTTCTCTCCTGTGCATGAAATGCCTCAAAGGCATCATGACTAGGGAAAAATCAATTATTGAACAAACTCACTATCTATGAAAACCCCAGGTTATGAGAGAACAGAGGGATAAAAACTTTTTGTGGCGAGTATATTGAAATTTTCCCGACTTAACATGAATTTCAAAAGATTTCAGGTGGCAATCTATATATTTTAATAGTGACTATCTACACTTCAGTTGTTACAGGAAGAACTTGTTTGGCCTTCTTCAAGTTTGCTTGTTTTGAAATTAAGATTGTTTCTAAGTACTAAACACTGTGCCTAACTGCTGCCAGTTCTCATGAGTTTTACTCTTGTGCCATGTAATGGAGAGAACGCAATCATTTCTTTATTTGTGTTATGAAAGACTCAAGAAAGCAGTAGTGAAAACTATTGATTGACTACTCATGTGAAATAGATGAAGCATAAATAGGATTGCAAATGCTCATAGCTGCAGAAGAAAAATGGATTTCTTTTTTTTCCCCGCAACTGTCACCTAGGTATTGCAATAGAAAGTTTTATTTGTAATTCAGGGTAGTTGAAAATAAAACTTCTGTATAGTTTTAAGTGGACTTTTTTGAATAAGTAATGCATTTACTTCTAAATTATTTATTGTATTCCTAACAGTTTAAAATGTCCATTGAAATATTTTATGCACTTTCATTATTTTATTTTTTATATTCTTTCATTCTTTACACAGCATGTCTAAACTAGAATGAGACTAGACAATTGGGTTCTTTTTAATCAGTCTTTGTCATCACAATTTATGATTGTACCAAGTGAGATGAAACCTATCTGTTTCTGCTGACAAAACCAATTTTCTTTTAAATCAGTAGCTAACTGTTGGGACAAGACTTAATAGTGATTTCTCAGTCATCTGTGAAAACAGAGCTGTAGTTTCAAACTTTTTCTGCAGAGGTTTTGGACAGATGCCTGTTTACTGCTTTGGTTGACTTTGGTTGACTACATTGAGGGGGAATTTAGGAGATGAAGCCCATGACATCTAGCTCTAATATGGCAAATCAAAATAGGTAACTGTACAATGGCGACTTGAAGGCAGAGCTATGCTCCAGAACCATCCAAGATGATGACCTCTCCTGCTCAGCTGGGCTTTCAGAATGCCCCTTAGTGGAAATGAGCAGGGCCATGCGAACTGGCAGGCAGTGCCAGCCTTGGACCTGGAGCAATGGGTGGTGTCAGCTCACTCTTCTCCCTCTGGACCCAAGTCTCCTTTAGATGTTGCTTAATTTGGACAGGCAATAAGCAATCTAGCTGAGTCTGAAGATGGAAGAAGTCGCAAAGTATTAAAATTGAGGGTAGATCAGTGTATTTTGCGGAGAAAAATGGTGCCAGTGGTATAACTTTAATAACAGAAAAAAGGATAAATGTTTTGTAATCAATTTTGTTACGTGACAACCTTCAAATTAGAATATTCTAAGATTAAAGGGAGCTTGTTGTTCTCCTTAAAGCAGTGTTTGATACATTTCTGAAAAAGGTTATAGGACATGGTACCTATGGAGATGGGAAACTTGACGACGTAGAGCGTTTTTGCTGCCTCACTAGAAATAACCTGGATTGAGATTGGAAGATGGGAAGGGCTCCTCACCCTCCCTCATGCAGTTTTTAACTTTGGGTTGAAGAAATTACTTATTTATTAGTCTGTCAAAAAAATCTATTGCTTTTTAACATTTATATCTCTTGATTTGGTTGAGTAGAGTAAGTCTTACAATCTACAGTGGATGTTTCAGGTGCATGGGATTTCCTGAAGGAGAAGAAACTCTCTGCAGGGAGTGTTTTAGGGGTCAGGACACAACAGTCAGGATTTACCTCTTCCTCAGGCAGACTCCCGCTCTCTGAGGAAAACAACATTCAACAAGCAGCTAGAGGTTTGGTCCCTTAAAATGACAGCTTTATATAACTGTATGATGCGTTCCAGACTGGTTTCTCCCTGTCCTTGGCCAGGGTGAAGGCATCACAGGTCAGTTTTCACCTCAGCTGGCCTGCAGGTGGTGCAGGATGTGCTGCTGTGTCATGGGGGCAGCAATGAGGTGATGGAGAAATCAGAAAGTGAAGTGTTGCTGTGCCAGATCAGAAGCATTCCATGGCTAGCTTAACTAAAGCAATAAAATTCTAATATTTAAATATATTAAAATATGTATATGCTGTATTAAGAATGCATTATTGATACAGGATAAACTATTAAACCATAAACTTGCAATAAGTAGCTCATATACAAGCTTACGTTACTATGTCACCTTCCCAGCTACCTCAAAGCTCCTGGCAGGATAGTTAGTCCTGTTTTGGTTTTAAGGCTCAAGGCAAGTCTCTTTCCCAGAAGAGGGCTGCTAGATTAGAATCACTTTCATCTCAATCCTCTTAGACTAGGTGAAACCTTCTGTCCTGTCTCCAGTGGAGAGAACAACATTAGTCACCTGCCTGTAGATTCTGGAGGAAATATTCCTTATCTAACCCACAGCAACAAAAATACAATCACCAGCAATTGTGTAAACACACATATATAAATATCCACACAAATAGAAACAGAGCTGTTTTGGTCTTTTAAAACATGTATTTGTATGCGATAACCTCTTGTCTGTCACACACCACCAAAGCCAGATCTTACCACTGCCTGTTTATAACTTCATATGAAGAAGCCACATTTGTCCGATTCCTGCTGCAAATAGCACCACAGAGGAGTTCTGAGGATTAATTACTTACTGTTGCTACAGTGCTGTGAAGATGCAAGATTCTAAGCACTGGCAGCAGCTTTCTGCAGCTTGATAAAGCAGGCAGCACCACAACACAAAGACCAAGTAACCCACCACTGCTCCAGCTCAGCTGCCTTCAGCAAGGCTCAATAAAAAAATTGCTTAAGCTCACAGTAGTTTGTGGTTTGGCTTGCACAGGGAACTTAGGCAGTACTGTTAGGGATGACTCAGTGATATTAGTGGCATTTCATTTTCTAAATGAGTGTGATGATTAGAAATATCAAAAGTAAATAAACTTGAAGCAGCCATTAATTTTTAAAGCAGAGCAGCTTAATTTACTATATACTTACTATATATTTACTATATATTATATATTTACCATAATACTATATAATACTAATGCAGATTATACCAGATCTCACATAGCTAGTAGGGACCAGGATGCTTGCTGGTTAAAAAACTTAAGTGAAAATTGTACCTTCTCCATACAATTCTCCAATGGCTCATGTACTAATTGACTAATATTCTTTTCACCACAGTTAAGCAAAGTGAAATGCTACAACACTTTTTGCTGCTGGCCCTCCAAAAGCTCCTTCCCCTCCTAAGATTCAGCTGTAGGCTTAGGCCCTTTTAGCTTTGGCAGAGGAGCATGGGGGATGTTGTGGGTAGTACTGCAGTACTGCAGACCATCCCACCAGGAGGAGGCATGGGATCAGATGTTCTGCATACAACTGCTAGTGGTGTGTGATGTGTAGGTAATTTGAGCAGGCAGCCCAGCAGAAAACCTTGGGAGACTTTGTATGTCAGTCCAAAGTGGTGAGACCTAAAGAAAAGTCTGTGTGGAGTTCAGCTGCAGTTTCTTTGGCTGGCCTTAAGGGGCAGTTGCATACTACGGAGAGGTTTCTAACTTTAAGATGAAAATCCAGTGTTATGCAAAGTTAAGGTTATTTTTGAAAGAGTCTGAAAATTGGATGTGCCAAATTATATCTTGGGCCTTTTGATTTTGCATTAGCAACAACTCTGCACACAAAAAGGTATTTACAGTGCTGACATTTGTCCATACCATGTATGTACTTCTGTAAACAAGTTTTCAATATAATAAAAGCAGCTCCATAATAAATTCATAGAATAAATGGGTATGTGAAGTTCTGCATTTGTTCCATCTGTGTTTAAATCTACTGTTTCTACAGAGACTTGAGACTTCTGCCAATAGGGGGTGGTACAGATGAAATCATGCTTTCCATCAAACGGAAATACTTCCAAACAAGTGATGCATCTCCTTTTCCTTAAATATTAAGACAGCAAGAGCATGGTTTGTGCTGCACACTGAAGGTAACAGCCAGCACGTTTCAAGCATAAAAGAAGCACAAAATATAACAGTAATTTTGCCACTGAAATGTTTGTCGAGGTGTTTGACCAGTACCATTGTGTGTTCTCCAGTGTCAAACTGGTAACGTAATCATATGATATGAAGCAGTCTGAAAAAGTGGCCTCCTGCAAGACTTTTTTTCCATTTTTTCAGTGAGTTACTGCTTTGGGGAGTCTAATGACCCACACTAAGCACCCAGAAAGAATGTCATCTTTAATCAAGGCGTATCTACATTTAAAGCACCTAAATTGCCAATTAAGAAACACAGCTTCCACAGGTATACAGCTAGGATTTCACTAGTATCTGATCCTGACTTCTGTGTAGCTTTCAAGACCAGTAATTAAGGCACAAATTATTCCCTGCCATATTCAAATACTGGCATGGTGATTTTGCTCTCCATCACAAGTACCTTGCCTTTTAATCTTGTAGCAAGTAAACATCAAAATGAGCTCTCTTATCTTGGCCAAGTTCCCATGGACTTGTACTACGCTGCCATGGATGTTTGGTGATGGGAGTAGTGGTGGATTTTTATTTGTAGAATTCTACAAATAACTGTTTAATTGTATCTGAAGCTTTTGGAGGCCTGAACCTCAGCAGTAAGGTATCTTTTGTGTGTAATTATTAAAGGAAAACATTAAAAATAAACATTAATACGAAGACTGTCTGTAATTACTTAAGCTCTTCATAAACCAGCCATTTAAGCTAGAAGAGACAGCCTGTATTATTGCAAAAATCCCCACAAACCTCCAGTTAAATTATCCTTGTATGAAACGGATGTACTCAGCATTTCCTAAGGAATCTCCATGATACATGATGTTAACAGTTTTATATTTAAAAGATAGTATTTCCTTCCATCTGAAAATAAGCTGTATGGTTGCTAGATTACATTACACTGAGAAATGCAATATACACTGTGTAAAAATTATGTAAAATATATTTTAAAACAAAAAATAATCACAACTGCAGTATTTTTATGCAGCTGCTATCAACTGCAACTTTGTAAAACTACAATTAAAGTTACTAGTATTTTTGTCGGAACAATACTTTTCTACTAGAAAATTACCAGTAAAACAAGTGCAGATGCTAAGGAAAATTCTAAAGCAGTGGTATATGGTTGTCACTAATTGTAACTCCCCTTCCCTGAAATATTCTTTAAGAAGTTTCACCTTTACATAAAGTCACCTTAACCATTCTAAGCAAATTTTCAGGATCCCAGTTCAGATTTTAAACTGAAAATTAACTTTTACTGGAATTGAAATGTGCTACATCCTGTAAAACATAGAAAAACCTGTCACGTTTTGACTTTTAGTTTACATTTCAGTTCAGAATGCTCCTGTTAAAAGAACCTAATGGAGCTCTGTTTCAGTACTTTAAAAAAGCCCTTGTATTTTCTAATGAACACGTAGAAAGTTGCTTGCAGGCTTCATGTATTCCTTGTGCTTAAGCTTTCTCCCTTTTCCCACTCTATCTAGACAGAAAATTGACAACTCGCCTTAAATGAAGAAGCACAGAAAGGCACTTTCTACCAGGAATTCATTTCCCCTCACTCCTCTGCAACACTGAAGAACTGGGAGGCGGTGGGGGAAGACAGCCTAGCTCCTGTTCTGAACGAATTACCTTTTAATCTGGTTTGACATTTAAAACTGAAATCCTGTTGGTTTTACACGTGATCTCAAGGACTGGTAAAACATTTTACCAATGTGTGTTCTGTCAGAACTTAAGGGACACACTGGCATATTCTCCAGAACAAAGACAGGAAGCGCATCAGCTGTGTAACTGGCTGCATCCATCCATTTTTCTACTGTGGATTAGACAGTTAAAAACTTTTGCTATTTATTAGGATGGCAGACTGACTGCCGAAAAAGAAGTAAGTCTAGAAATTGTTCAGACACCACGTTTAAGAGCCAGAAATGTATTTCTAGAAGATGACAACTATCAGGGGAGTGTGGTTGTCAAACATGTCAGTAATTATCATCTCAGTTGTTAGGTACTTTGCACTCCACTGTCTTGTTAAAATTAGACAACTGCATCAATTTTGGATGGCAGGCTATATCTATTGACTAGCCTTGGGAATGCCATACTTGTTTAACAAGCCTAGCAATTCTCATATACAGACAACGCATTACGCTGGTGTTAATACTTAAATGTTATGTTACTTGTAGAAGTACTGTATACCTTCTAAAAGTCAGATTAAATCAGCTAGAAATATTGAGGTTTGTGAATTACTTTTACACATTCTATGTGTTTCATATTAGTGATTTACATGGCATACTTCCATTATGGATGACATCTAACATGAAAGAGATGTAGCATACACCCTCATTTCTTACTCTTAATACTGCACTCCACACAGGGTAGCCACTTAAATGCAGTATCATTTCCAAAGATTACACTGGTATTCTACAGTAGAAAAGAATGCATATAAGCAACACTGGCTGGATGGAACACTACAGGACACTTTATTTGTCAGTTCATAATTAGTTACTAATGGCAACACATTATATGGTATTTCTAGAAAAGTTCTCCAAAAACTGTAGATACAATTTCAGTACATAGGAAACTTAATTTTTAATGTTGAACTCAGCAATATAATAGCTCCAACTATAAGAAACTATTAGGTGAGCCAAAGCCAAGTCTTCAAAATAAAATACCTTAATATGACAGCACCTCCCACAGGTGCATCATAATATACTTTAATATAAAATTCAAAATATCTGACTTTGTTTCAGACATGGTGCAGTGTAGAGTTAGGGATCATCAAAGATTCAAATATAAACATACTAATGGTAATGATTCAATGGAATCATTAAGGTTTAGATACTTTAAACATAAAGAAAACATTTGTACTGTGCCCATATTGGTTGATCCCAATGATCTAAGGCATTTGCCTAAAAGAGCACATGTGTAAGCATGATTTGTCACATTGAAATAAAAAACCAAACTAAACCAACAGTTTCAAGTAACTTCTCTACCAAACACACAGTTTAAGCTACTTAAATATACTACTAGACTTATCCGCAAAAACTTTTTTTGGGGGAATGACATTTGTCAGCTTCAAGCCAGCCTTTCAAAAATCCACAGATAAAACCAATTTAGAAAGATCCAAGTATTCTTCATGCTTTTGCAATCTACAAATTACTACATGACTGAAATTGGAGCTCTAATTTAGAGCATGGCCAAGAATGAAAAACAGAAAGAGAAAACCTTGTAATTCTGCAGTTGCTTCATATCTGAACAACTGCTGTTTTCTGTATTTTAAAAATCAATTCTATAAACTCTCTTCCCCTACAAAAGCAACTTACTATGCTAGCAGTTCCTGTATATTTACAAATAATCCCCCCAAAACAGGGGATGATGGAAAAATTGATTAAGAAAAATATATATAACATAGCATTAATTGTTAATGCAATTTCCAACAATTTCACTGTGTTTTATCAACAGAATATGCCACCTCAGATCAATGTCTTCATTAATTAAGACTACTTTATAGCTGAAATTACACCATTTAAACTGGAGG
Source organism: Bolborhynchus lineola (assembly GCA_025448015.1). Classification (NCBI taxonomy): domain Eukaryota; kingdom Metazoa; phylum Chordata; class Aves; order Psittaciformes; family Psittacidae; genus Bolborhynchus; species Bolborhynchus lineola. Next base: position 5,060 of record JAOEHX010051809.1, on the reverse strand, counting down.
TAACATGCACCGCATCACCTCAGTTTAATAATCCAGTATATTACAAAAAAGACAAACAATGAGAAGAGCATCATGTAGCATAATAGCTTTGTCTGGCTTCCTCTGGAGAGTGTTCTCAGTCTGCCCATAGTTGCACCCAGAAGTCCACCCGCAGAGTCAAAGTCATTATCCTATCCATTAAAACAAAACAAACAAGCAAACAACAAAAAATGTTACTCAGAAAAAAAGATTCTCCTTAAAGCTTGCTAAGCATAATTTCTCTTGGGTTTATTTTTTCAAATTTGACAAAGCTAAAATTGGTTTAGGGGCAGTTTCTGAAAAAAAATTTTCAGCCATTTATCCCGAGATATTTTTCACCAAGATGAAGCAAGTGTAAGCAAAATAGGCATTTCAGAGTCCTTATTTTTTGCTTCCATCTTCTATATTTAACTGTATTAAGAATAGAATTGCCTTTTTAGTAATATTTGATAATTGTAAACAAAGTCATATCTGAAGTATAAAGATCTTGGTTGTCCCTTGGAAGCAATGCATTCCCTTTTGGAACAGAAATATTGGTGCTACATTAGTCACATTTTACAGTCAACAATAAGTTGTCAACCTTTTAATACAAACGTTCATACTACACGAAGGAATTCTTTACATTACTAACTTCTTAATCCTGACCCACATTTAAAGAAAGTTAGTGACTTACCATTTCTGACAACATTTTATTTTGGTTTTTAACTTCTGTTCCAATTTCAATTGAAAGCTATTAAAAAAAAAATTTAAAAGTATTAGATATGAGTAATCAGCTACACATAAATTAGCCAAACTAGTCTCAAATACATGACACCACTAGTATTTCCCCAGGTCAAATGTGAAAACAATCCCTGGTATTTTCAAAAATCAAAATAACAGGGAAGGTATTCTGTCAATAACCCTTATGAAAGTAAATATTTGTTGTCTGCCTAGAAAACTCTAAAGACTCACAGAAGGTACTCAATGCTCCTCCTCCCCTTTTCCAGAGAATTCCTTCTTAGAATTACTGCATGGACTTTCAAAAACTCAAGATACAGTCATGCCTAAGCAGCAATTACCCACTTCCTGGAATAACTGTCAAAACTACTGGCACATGGCACTGAGGACCATGAGCACTCTGAATCAGTGCTGCTGGAGCTTGCTCCAGTAAGCTGCTAATACATTTCTCTAGACAGGCTGCTGCTATGCTATAAATGGGATTTTCTTTTGTGAACTTGTCTGTTCCTTCTCTGCTTTGTGTCTTGAAACAGCAAAGGCAAAGCAGGCCAAGGAGGTGAGCCACAAGTGAGAATCAGTAGAGATAATACCCAGGGTCAGCAACAGCTTTGTGATAGATCACACAGCACATCCACAGCTAGTAGGTGGGTCCAAGGTGAAGCCAGAAAATCCAGCTGTGTCAAGGTTGGAATTAGGGTCAGACTAGACACACACAGAGCTGCAAGACAGTTTGCAACACAACAAAAACAGGGGCCACCTAAGAAAGTCTTGGCTTAAAAGCAGCTCCCAAATGAAACAGAACCCACACTGAGGCTTCTTAGCAGCTTTCCTCCATAATAGTGCTTATCAGCATGCTGGCCTTAAACAACCAGCTCAGCCCCTAGAAGGATCAAACATGCTTTGATTTTTAGTCAAAACCCATATGCTTTTTGTGACACAACCTAAATCTCATTATTTCTTAGAGCTGCATTTCACTGCAATTTAAAATCAAGTCAAGAGTCAAAATGGTCTACATCAGGCGTCTAGGAAGATGATCTGAAGACTATTCCATATGCCAAGATTATTACGCTGCGCTAAAAGATGCAACTGCAGAAAGAGCACATGTGCTACTCCATGGGGTGCTATCAACTGGTGTTGACATACACCAATTTTGAAATATAACATACCAAAGAATAAGACAAGAAGTGAAATTCTGTAACAAAGGTCACAGATTTTCTTGTTACTCCTTAATTTATTATAGATTACTAGTCTAATCCCAAGATTTTGATAGAAAGGAGGCTACAGGGGTGGCTTCTCTGAGAAGCGGCTAGAAGCTTCCCCTGTGTCCAGCAGAGCAAATGCCAGCCAGCCCCAGGACACACTGCTGGCCAAAACTGAGCCCATCAGTGACTGTGGTAGCACCTCTGAGATAATGTATGTAAGAAGGGGGAAAAATAACTGCTGTGAAGCAGAAGCTGAAGGTGTGAAAATATGTGAGAAAAACAGCTCTGCAGACACTCAGGTCAGGCAAGAAAGAAGGGGGGGAGATACTCCAGGCACCAGAGCTGAGATTCCCCTGCAGCCCACTGAAGTTAACAGTGGAGCAGATCTCCTCCTGCAGCCTGTGGAGGACCCCATGCTGGAGCAGCGGGATGCCCTCCTATGACACCATGGGAAGCCCATGCTGGAACAGGCTCCTGGAAGGACCTGTGGCCCTGTGGAGAGAAGAGCCCATGCTGGAAGAAGTTTGCTGGAAAGGCTGTGACACTGAAGAGGATCCACCCTGGAGCAGTCTGTTTCTGAAGGACTGTATCCATGGAAGGCACCCACCCTGCAGCAGTCTGTTGCTGAAGGACTGCACCCACAGAAGGGACCTGCACTGGAGCAATTCATGAAGAACTGCAGCCTGTGGGAAGGAGTCACATTGGAGCAGCCTCTGGAAGACTGTCTGCTGTGGGAAGGACCCCACGCTAAAGTGGGTAAAAGTGTGAGGAGTCCTCCTCTGAGGAGGAAGGAGCAGCAGAAACATCACATGATGAACCGATCACAGCCTCCATTCTCATCCCCCTGCACTGCTGGGCAGGGAGAAGGTAGAGAAAATCAGTAGTAAAGTGAAGCCTGGGAAGGGAGGGGTGTGGGGAAGGAGTTTCAAGGTTTGATTTTATTTCTCATTACCCAAATCTGAATTAAATGACAATGAATTAAATTTATTTCCCCAAGGTGAGCCTGTTTTGCCCCTAGTGGTAGCTGGGGAGTGATTTCTCCTTGCCCTTACCTTGACCCATGAGCCTTTTGTTGTATTTTCTCTCCCCTGTCCAGCTGAGGAGGGGAGTGACAGAGAGGCTGCAGTGGGCACCTGGTGTCCAGCCAGGGTCAACCCATATCATTAAATTTCCATTTTTAAACTAAGTCTACTGCTTCACTGACACATAGAATTTAATTCAATATACGCAATGATACCACTATAATTAAATACTTACTGATTTAATGGCATTGACTTTTGTACGCAGACTTTCTGTTAACCTTTCATTTTCTTCTTCATAAACACTGTATCCACTATTGGTATAGCCATAGGTACCACCTGGTGCTCCATCACCTGTAAACACACAACAGTCAGTAGTTACAGACAGAAACCACCACTGGAGTTCATTTCACATGTGGGAAAGCACTCTTTCCATTTAAAAATGCACTTCCTTAATGTCACCCTTGGCAACTAGGAAGAGGAGCTATATGTTCCTGACATGGAGAATCAACCTTTTTCCAAATGTGTGAAGTTGTTTTTCAATATGCCAATCAAACAAGGAAAACTGAGGAATGGATGTGATGTAATGCTATCAATTTTTTTCCCCAGATATGAGCAACGGCCCCAGAACTTTTAAACACACACAGCTACTTCTGAATATGTAACACCAAGTGCAACACAGAAGCCTGGCTACAGTTGTTTACAGGAAGGACACGAACTTCAGCACAGCCATTCTACAGGCTATCTTGCAACACTGCTCATTTACACACAGTACGGGCATGGCCATGACGTAACTGCAGGTTAAAAAAGAGGTACCAGGTCACTGGTGACAACAGCAGAAGTACTGGTGTTGGCCTTCTATTCCCAGCCTACTAAAGTAATTTTGGACTGACAGTTGAAATGTCAAGGCAAAGCACCAAATTTTACTGCAGATGGTAACAGATATTTAAGTCTCCTGCTTGACCTTCCAGATCTTTTAGGAAGTAATTTCAGGAGTGTTCCGCAACGTATTGTTTGCCAGAGAGATGTTAAAGTAAGGCACACGCTATTCCCTTAGCTCCTTCCATAAATATCCATCACCTCCCTTTTTCAGAAACAGCATACTGAGCTGGGTGGCCTTCAGTTTAATCCCCTTCAGTTCACATCCAAGGGAGGGCTGTTAGTCTGACACAGAAGAGCGTTGAAAACCTAAGCATTAACAAATGCGTACTTTTTCATGATAAAAAGTCACAACGCCTCTCTTGATCTAGTAGTAAGCGTCTCCAAAACTTGCCTTATCTTGGGAAAAGGCTATTATACAACACAAATCAAAGGTGCAGAAGTAAACTGAGGGTAGTGTTACACACACACCTGGTTTAACCATATGGAATTCAGCACACTCACAAACTCTTCAAATGCTCACTTTCTAGGAAGAAGGACCAGAACTCGTCACAAACTTCTGAGGCATAAACACTACCTAAGCTTCACAGTGAGGTCACAGCACCTACGTGGGTGTTCGAAGTTTCTTTATAGTCATCGACATGACTGCTGCTGGGAAAACGAGGCCTACACTTCTCAAAGCACTCAGCAGGAACTCTGTAGATTTCTGCATTTACACCAGACTATATCTGTAACCAACTGAAAATAGCTGGAGTGTTTTCGCCCAAAACATAGCAGGAAAACATACATAAGTACTAAGAAAACCAACTCAGAACTCGGAAAGGACTTGACCGAAGAGTGACAAATCTGATCATCCATGAAAACACGGCTCAAACACTGCGCTAAAGCCATTCATAAAAACAACTAAACATCCCAGCGCTGCTCCACGAACCCAGCCGAGCTAGAAAAAAGAGACACAAGCAGGGGTGGCTGCTTTTCTCACCCAAAGCTCCCAAGCTCTACTGCAAGCCTACAGCCATCAGCACAAACCCTGTCACTCAGAGACGTATACGGCCATCACACAAACCCCTCATATACACCCTCCAAGAACCCTATCGAGGGATGGGTCAGGCCCGACCCCGGCTCCCCTGGGCACAGCGCGGCCCACATGAGACCACGGGCTGCCGGCCCACCCGGCGAGCTTTTCACCCCCTCTGTGTTCACCCCTTGAGCACCAGCCGAGGGT
>JAOEHX010051808.1:0-49497 GCA_025448015.1 Bolborhynchus lineola | reverse complement strand
GGTTCCTTTAACATGGATTTTGTAAACTTAGAGAGGCATCCAACAGATTTTGTATACTAACACATACTAAGTGACATTATTACTTAAATGTTTGATGGAGGTTTAATTAAAGGTATGTTCTATTATGCCTACCGCATTTTCCAGTAAGAGTATACTAGATACTGTTCTACCAGATGATGGTCAAACCACTAAAGGTTAATAAGAAATGATGTTAGAAGCTTTTTTTTTGGACTGAATTATGTAAGCTAGACTGCTGTGGAGGCAATGCCCATCTTCTCAACAGTATGTGAGTCCTGTTTCATAAGGGGACAGCTCAGCATAATGCTGTGTTGAAATGGTAAGTGCAAACAATTCTATGAACTTAAAAAGCTAAAGATGCAATGTAGTAAAAGTTAAAGAGGCTAACTTTTTAAACTAAAACCAATGTAGTACAAAAGAAATGGTTTTCAAAGTATTTTAAGTACTTCTCTAACCTTATTTACATTAAGAAGATAGTTTTGGTACTAAGTGCCTAGGGAAAACAGCAGCTGTATTGTTAAAAGTTAGGAAAACTCTAAATCTCAATAGCAAACTGGCTTGTAAATGAGTATTGCATATATATTTATTGTAACACTGCCTTCTGCTGGTCACATCTCATTTATGATGTAAGTGAAAATGTTGGATTTGGATAATAATATGTTGTGTTTATCTGAAATTATTCTCAGTACGAGACATTTGGTGTTTAGGAAATATTTATTTTGAAATAGTGTACATCTATCTAATATCCATACATTAATAATAAGTATGTTGTATTTATGCTGTACACTTACAGCTGTTAGTTTGATACTTTCTTGATCTCATTCGAGAGAAAATTTTTCACGTGTAGTATATGAGACTGTTATCAAAACCTTTATTTTGTTGTTAAATTGATTCCTGCTTTTGATATTTCTGTAGTTAGAGTTTCTGATTCTTTCTATTTTTACAGTTGAAGGGCTTTGGTTGTCACAGGACACCAAGCAAGCCATCTCCCAAAAAATTTCTGTTGTGTAAAAAATGTCTAAATGTAATGGAAGTGAGGGGACTCCTAGATCTATGTGTTTATGTATAAATTTAAGCAAGTGTTTGCATAAGCTGCACTTTTTGTTGCTGCATACTTTATTATTCCTCAGCTGGTCATCCAAAATGCACATATATATTACGATAATTGCTCCTTAGAGGAAAAATACAGGATTATGAACATGGTTTCTGTTTTACTTTCTAGCATGTCAAACACATAGTTTGTTTAAAAGAAAAAAAATACTGCTATATGTAGTTTTTTCTGTTTCCTTAAGCATGTATAAAGGGTAAAAAGTGTAATGTGAATTTAAATATAGTTCACTGCATGTCTGTCAAAATTAAGGAAAATATTTATCACTGTTTATTAGCTTCATCATCATAGGTTTAAGAAGTATGAAATTATAATGTATTTCAATCTGAAATAAAAACCTGCAATTAAAAATCAAACATTTGGTGGGAGCTTTTTTCAGATGTAGAGAATATAACGGCTAAACCACACATTTACTCAGTGAAAACATTGGCATGCATGTCTGGCTGCCTAAAGTAAAATTAATGACTAGATTGTGCAGTGTGGGAAAATTTTTATGTTACTTTGGTTTTCCTCAAGAAGTGAAATCCTGCTTTAGTTGCCCGAGGCTACATTTTTAAGCACCTTTATTACAGCACAGATAAAACCCCAGCTATCTGACAAAATGCATTCTATTTTATTACAAAGGATTACTTCAAAAAGCACAATTCTGTACATTCTGGGCATAATTTAAACACCAAGAATCCCTATAGAATGGCAAATAAAAAGTAATTATCCATAATGCATACTAGAATTGCATTTTAATGGACAAGACCTATCAGAAAATATGCAGATCAAGAAATTTCCATTTTTAAGTTCCTTCCCAGAATCTGGGGGACTTGCCCGACTGCCCAAGGAGGATTGTACCCTGACTCCATGGAATCTCTGTCTGAGCAATGACTGTGGATTCCAGCCTTGGAGTCCTCAGAGGATCATTGTGGTCCCATCTGACCCTCATAGTCTATGAACCTTAAGGTTTTAATAATCAAAGACCAGCCTAACCCCTTGTGTGCATGTTTTTAAATTCCAAATCTCATCTTAGATGTAACAGTAATTAAAAAGTCACTTGCAAAATGGTAATAGAGTCAGCCTTGTAAGAGCAGATGTAACAACATGCATAATAAAATACTCCATGGCAGTGTTAGGGCTGTGCCTGGAAAGACTAGGTGCCCATAAAAATGCAAAAGGATGTGGAAAAAAAATATCAGATTTTAAACTTAGGTGGCAGAAAAAAAGGTTTAATGGCTGTAGTGCTGACTAGGAAGTGTTATGTATTAAAGGAGTTGCAGTTACCTTTTTATGGAGAGCACTTAAACTGGATTTTTTTTTTTTCAGGTTTAAAAATCTTCAAGGAAATTCCTCTTTCCATTATGTTTTTTTGGTTCTCTTACTTACATACATCTGTGTATATGATTTGTTTTCTTACAGGTATGTAAGCTCACTTCTATGAGTACACACAACATACATTGTGAATGAAAATCCCAAGCAAGTTTGTGTTTCAGAGTAGTCACAACAGCATATAAACATGTTTAAACCTGAGTGTTAAAGTGTTTGTATCCTGGGAGATAACATGTGATAGTGGGCAGCATAATTCGCTCCTATTTCTCTCTGTTAGTGATGCTTGCATAATTCATGAATGGCAGAACAAAGTCAAGCCAGGAGTATGTTGCATGTGGACATCCCTGATGAATGTACATAGTGACTACTGCCCATCAGGTTACACTTAAATCATAGATATTTTTTGTGGGCTTTCCCTTTTCCTCCTCCATTTTTAGTTGTCAGAGTGATTTGCCAATAATATGTTTACAAAAGGTTTTTTGCACTGCCCAGGTGAAAGCTTGTGGGGAATCCTCACCCTCACTCAAATCCCTTTGTACAATAAGGCACTCTGCTTTTAGGTTTTCAGGAGTAGCTTTATGTGCATCTGTATATTTGAATTCACATTTTTCTCTTTTGGCTTATACTGCTAGGTTTTGCCTATATTTATTCTTATGCTTGGACCTTTATTTCAGTTTTTTGTTTTGGTGGTGGTAGTTTGTTTTCTTTCAATCTTTTGTAGCTACCATATGTATTGTGCAACCTGTAATGAGTTTTTTTAGAAATTCACTTATTTTATACAGAAGCATAAAAAACCAGCAGTCGATTATTTCTTGTACAGTAGCAGTCTTCTGTAGAACAAATAGGGTCCAAACATGTAAATAATCTTGAGTGTGATCAACTATTATATAAGTTTTATGTATAGAAACAAATCAGTGTGAGATTTTACTAAATATGTACATAGAACTTCAAACAAAGACTATAAAAAGTAAGCAAATTAGCAGTGTATAGAATAGTGGAATAGTTAGGGTCATTTTACTTTCATCAATATATAAACATAAAAGCAATTTTCAGAGTAATTTTTTGTTCATACTGTCTCTGTAATTCTGAAAAAGTAAAAAAGTGAAGTAATTGTAAAATACTAAGTAAAATTTTTTCACCTTACTTTTATTGAATTAACACATGAAATGAAATGTTTTGTTGCGTAAAACATGGAGATGTTATAATGTGGATGGAGTTCTTCCATTTGTAATGCAGGTTGCAGATTATATATCAAAACATACGGATTACAATGATTAAATATGTATAAAATCAGCATAATCCATTCATATGTTTGTAAGGGCCCAGAGTCCTCCAGAGAGAGTCACAAATCCACTTGATGTTCTTGAGTGCTGGATTTTTTTTCCTCCCTGATTTTATCTGAAATATGTGTAAAAATTCAAAAGTCAAAAGGATCCCTGTTGGTTACAGCTAAGTAGTCTCAAACACATATGTTTATCCTACCTAAACTTGATGGAGTCCTGTGCTTCCATTTGTGAGTGGGGCTTTTTCTTGGTTTGGTGTTTAGTTTGTATTGGAATTTTTTGAGAATTACCCATTTTAGCAAGCAGCACCTATCTTTGAGGTTTGAAGTAAACAGTTCATTTCTAAGTAAAATCCATCTCTCTTAGGAAGGTTCTTCCTCTGTGTGTGCGTACACAGTGTGAAGAAGATCCACATATGCTGGGAGATGTCTGTACTGTCACATCATATTTTAAGTAAAACACCTTTTTTAAGTCTTCCAATAACCTATTTTGTCCAGACTTTAAGAAAGCTGTAATATGAGCATGCGGGGGAGATAATTAGGCTGGTGGCATGAAATCTTAATTTAATTTATTTGCATGTTTTTATTAGCCTGGTTTGCTACTATAATTTCAAATGAATAATCTGAAAATAGGAGTTATACATTCTCAGGGGAAAAACAAAAGGTGCTTATCTAGGAATGTATCTCACACATGTGCTGATGTATAATAATGTGTTTAATGTACCTAGAATGATTCCTCTTTGTGCCCAGGTGTGACTTTTTTCACCACTTTTTTCACCAGTTTTACACCTATATATTGCATATGTTTTGATTTTTGATTATTGCATATGTTCTGTTCTTTGCTTCTAGTTTCAGTGGGAGCTGAGAGAGCTACAGAATAAATATCCTACTGTGTGATTACTGCATTCCATAAGGAGTATTTTTTTAAATCACATTAAAAGCATAAAATGTTTCCAACATATTTCATCCATATTGCAAAGAATCAAACAAGTTGTTTCTTTTCTTAACTAAGTGGAGCAGAATAATTGTAATTTTTGAAGTTATCCATTATTGTAAATCCTATAAGCAATACTATTGTGATCATTTTGGGGGCATCAGGCAGGTATTTAACAGTTTGGTTCAGGTTGCCTAGGACAACAAAAATGCGGCTATGCTGCATCTCAAAGCTTCTGGGATGAAGTGAGTTGTGACATACCAGTGAAGATTAAATTTGTAACAGATAGAACACCTTTGAAGTACTAGCTTATGATTTCACAGTGGCATTAGGAGTCTTACTACAGTATTTAAGCAGTTAGAAAGAATGCTGGTTATTAGTGGTTGAATTTTGTAAAATAGGGTTTTATTGTCTTTTAAATAGCCATGACAGCAGTTTGTATTATACAAGCACAACAATTTTATTGCCATGTATTGCTGTTGGAGAAATGCTTTTTAACACTCCCATGTATAAAACTGAGGCACTTAAACAGGTGAATACTTTTTGTCTGTTGTCCACTCTTACATTGCTGAATTTTAAAGAATACAGCCTTTTCCTTTCTTTTCTTGTTTTTGTTTTCTTTCTTGCTCCTTTTTTTTGATCAGTTGCTTAGAAAGGGGAAAGAACAGAAACATTCAGTGTTTGTCTCAGATAACACTGGAAGATCAGATGTCCAAAAATGTCCTAGGCCTGTGCATTTTTACATATGGTAAATTAATTTTAAAAATAATAGCATAATTTCAGATGTCAGATATGCCTTTTTCATACCGCTTTATGACATGACATTACCAGTACATAAAGCTACTATGCTTTGTCTGAATCAGATCACATAAAAATTTCCTGGCATATCATGTAACAGAAATAGAGACTTGTTCCTAAAAATAATATCTAGAAATCTTCAAGTATTTGTTAAACCATGTGGGGAAAAGGAGGCATGAGCTTCTTTCTCTGCAGTAATCTCTTAAGGATCACTAGGCTCCATATTACAATTTCCAGTGTTACTAATTTGTGAAAGTTAGTTTAAAATATTAATCTCTGCATTGTTAGGATCTTTTAATGACTTTCTAGACTTCAATGGGTTAATTTTCAATAAGGGTCGGGTTTTATATGTTTATATTTTCTTAGCCTTGGTCAGGAGAAGTGGCTTTGCTTGCCCTTGTGCTGTGCCAAAGTGATAGGGTTTCATTCGTTTGAAAACCTAGCACATCCCAAGAGGTTACCTTGGTGTAGATTTCTTTCTTTCTGTATTAAACTGCTCATTGTCGCAAAGTGACTAGTGCTGTTGGGCTTTGAAAAGAACTTCTAAGAGGTTAAAAAAAAGCTTCTGTATAGAAGGATTTTTCAGTTCTGCAGACAGAATACAATTTGCAGCTGTTTGACTTGCGACAGTGATATGGCTCTGATTGTATACAGTGTACTAGGAGCCACGGATGCAGCTGGAATAGAGGTTATAAATTTTAAAAGCAATGCAGATTTTGGTCATTAATTGGCTGCTAATAAAAGCAAACTCAACTGGTTCTAACTGTGGGAGCCTGTAGCTCTGTATCTGATATCAGGAATTCATACACATTACACAGTTTTAGTGATTCAGACCACGACTAATTGAAATATGAGGCATACTGATCAAATTTAGCATTACCAGCATGCACCCTGGTTTGGGACTGTATGGCGACAAGGTAGCATTTATTACTTATTCTCCATAACACTGCCTGATTGAAATATCTAGCAATGTTGTCAGCAGAGGCCCAGCTGGGCTTTAGTACAGCTAATTAAGTCATTAAAAGAGAGGTCAAGCAATCTAACTCTTGCATACTAAACTACATAAAAGTCTTTATTATATTTTTTAATAAGCCAAGATTTGAATTTTTAAAGAGGTTTGTTTTAATAATAAATGCATTTGCTGGCTGCTTTGTCTGGGGCTTGATTAAAATAGGCGTTAGCAACAAAGTGAAAACTACTTGATGCTTAGTTTAATAAAGAAAAACCAACAAAACCTTGCTCTTTTTTTTTTGTTTTTTTTTTTTTTTTTTTTTTTTATTTTCCTAAGTGGTAGAAAACTAAGCCTAACTCTGAGTGATAACAAAAACACGGCTGTCCCAGCACAGGCAGACGGAAGAACTTGGTTCTCAACTGCAGAAGGTACCGAGGTGCAATCTGTGTATAAACCACTCATGTTTCTTACTGGAATATCTGTTTATTGATGCACTGTGACGAAGAAACACATCTAGAGAGAGGTTTCCAAAAACTAAGTGATCACTAATGTTGGGTAGTTGTTGCTGTCTATTTTATGAATTTGGATGGCAAAGAGAGTAAGATGAAGTGAAGTGGCAACAGTTTGTTCTTGGACTTTAAAAACAACAGGCTGTGGATTGCTTGAATCTGGAAAAGTAAAGCCTAGAGAGGATAGCTCGATATTTGTGTTTTGGAATTGTGGTGGTTAGTGTCAGATGCACTGTACATGGTCTTGTCATATCTATTCTGTGGAACAAATTCGTTATGGCTTGCAGCAAGGACCTTGTTGTTGCTGTTTGTTTGGGTATTTTTTCCTAGCTGTAAATCTTATCAACAATGAATTTAAAGGATCTATTTGGCAATTAACAAATAGTAGCACTTGGCAAAATTAATTGAATGCCAGTTTATATATACATCTTGTAGCTAAAGGAAGCAAGAATTAAAATCCCAAATCCCTGATATAAATCTAGTAGTTCCTCTGATGTCAGTCTTTACTGCTATGAAGTGGGAAAGTGTGTCTTTGCAGCGTGTGTATTTCTAGTGGTAGCATGAAGTGGTATTGACTAGTAGTAGTAAAAGTCTGCGTGTTTCCATTCTTATAACAAATGGATCTTATTCCAGTTCTGTTTCTTTTTTTGGCCTAAACTTTGAAATTTATTACTCAAATCTCTGAGTAAACCATACAAATTGTAGTGTCTGGATTAGAAATATGGTACTTGTTTTAAGCAAAAATCTTGCAAAAAAATATTTGGTTTGGAATTTGGATAATAGGTATAAGGAAGCAAAGTAGTTGAAGGAAAGTTAATAAATGATCCCAGAGGTGGGTTGTGTAATATTTTTTCTTTTTTAGGGAAAAGTACCTTTAGGGAGTAAGAAGAGGGCTACAACAGAGTAGAAATTTTGTTAGCCTTACCTTAAAAATCTGACAAAATCTGACTTGGTCTGCTCTTCCTTATTCAACAACAGCTGATTTGTATTTTGCTGGTTAAGTTAGTTTTATTACTGTTTTCATAGAATTGTTTGGGTTGGAATGGACCTTAAAGATCACCTAGTTTCTAACCCCTTGTCATGGGCACACTCCACTAGAGGAGGTTGCTCTGCTGCACCTCACTTAACTCACCAGAAGGTGCAACAGAAGATGCCTTGAGGGAGGTTTTCTGAACCTCAGTAGATGCAATATAAGTAGCTCTGCACTGAAGTAAGGGAGGTCTAAATGGTGTTGCCTTCTAAATTCAGATCTTATATGATCATTGAAGCGTGCTTCCTACCAGGACTATAAGAATGCTTTTTGTTCTCCGTTAAATATCTGCAAAGATTTCTAAAACTATCAACTATTAAAACATTATGCTCATCACAGCTCAGTGGATCTTCAAATACATTGATTTTAAAAATCTTTTTGCATTATAATGGTGAGACATAAATTTTCAGAATAACAAAGGCCATCTACTTAATAAAGCTTACCTGAATGAAAGCTTTTGCAAACAGATGTGTGTTCACCGCGAGTGAGCACCTCAAAGTCTTTCCAGAATTTTGATCTTTTTCATTTCCCTACTTTTCAGACAAAAGCTAAGATCCAGATGCAAAAAAATCCAAGTATTTGTATGTATATATATACACATATATATATACACAAAGCTGAACATATTAAATATGAGATCAAAACTAATGGATTTTAGATCTTTGGCTTTTCCCCTCTTAGAATTAGTAAATTATTGTTCAGATAAGTGAAGAGACAGAGTTCACAACAACAAGCAACCTCATTTAGAGGCTGTAATGATCATAGTCCTGTTGTGTGTCCAGCTCCCCAGCAAAACAGACTGAACCAGTAGCAGCAGGTAACAAGAATGAGCACACTGCCTCAAGAACAAGATTATCTACCTCATTTTGTGTGCTTTCTCTGACGGTAGCCCTGTGTGTGATCCAAGGAAAGAGCAAGATAGAACTAATGTCTATGATAACACTTTGCTCCAATGTCATCTTGGCCTCTGATCATTTTGGGAGATATTCAAAGCTTGCTACAGATTTTCTATCCGACTGTTTCTAATGGATTTCTTATCCACATAGTTGCTCCATCTTCCCTGGCCTTTCAAAGTAAAGAAACATATGAGCATTCAGATGCAAATCCAAATATGAATTAAGCCTACATTTAGGATTAACTAGTACCATTAGTTAGAACACTATATATTTGTTATTGTCAGTGAGACCAACAAGGTATGATTATGACCAGCTGGGTCATAATTATTGTTCTGGTATCACTGATTAAATTGGTATCAGAAAATCTTATAAATCATTCTAATGAAAGAAACTAGCCCCGTTTTTACAGTGAAAATTCAGAAGTGTTTTAATAACCATTTGCTGTCTTGGCATTTCTTCTCAGAACCCATCCTCCAGACCTGTTGAGATGTGCTCACAAGTATTATGCATATGAGTGTGCATTGTGGTACTCTCTGTTGACTGTAATTGATCATTCATCTTTCATTATTCTAAATGAAGAACAAAGCTGCATACAGTATAAATTCCACATACTGCTGAAATCAATGACAGAACCCCTGTAAGCTTCAACAGGGTTGAGATTTCGTGTCAAATGTTAATACAGTTGTTTCCATTGTAAAGATCAATTTCAACAGCATATTTTTTTCTGAAATTTGTACAATACCTGGGGATGCTATTTCCTCAGTGAGAATAGTATATTTTTTCTCATGAAGAGTTTTCAAAGACATTTTTAAAGTTATTTTTTATCACTAGGAAAGAAAATTGTTTTCTTTTTAAAGTAGCACTAAACTAGTAGATTTAGTTTAGGTGGGAATGTACTGAGGTCTTTGTATTGGGGATGAATGTCTCGTCCATCTGTCTGTGAGACAAAAAATTGCTCAGAGGTGTTTTTTTGTTGCAACAGAGGTGGAGCTTCATATAATACAGATGCAAATGCAGCAAAATAATATTTTTTTTGCAACAGATGATGTGCAATGTTATACCTCTGTATGGCAAGTAGTTGGATATAGAGAAGTTACATTTACCCTTTCTTTTTCCCTTTTCCCCAAAAATACCATAGAAACTTTATAACAAAAAGTACGGTAGGGTCACAGACTGAATCACTTCAGTATTATGATGACTATGCTCAGGAACCTTAACTTGAGAGTTTTTAATCACATGATAATGTTCTTATTTAACAAAATGTTGTACATCTCAAGTTTCCATTTCCTCATTGAGAGCTGCTGAGTGCTGAGTTTTTAAAATGTAATGTCTTTTGTTCAGGATTGCAGATACACTTTTAGGTTTAGTCACACATTTTGGCTTTTCTTGGCCTAAAAATATTTTATTTACAATAATGTATCTGTCTCTTCTTGTTATACTTCAGTTGCCATATATCATTATCAGTGGAGACACAGGGTAAAATAATAAAAATAACTTTGTCAGTAAACCATAGAAGTTTTCACACCTGGAACTCATCATCTGTGTATTTTGGCTATTAAGAAGTAACTCCCAACTGGAGGACTAACAGCTCCAGGCACAGATCTCACGGTTTGTCTCAGAATTGTTGGTTCAACATGATGAAAAACTTCAGCATTGCTCACAAGCAGTGCTGTTCTTCTAGAGACTCTGGTCTGACTGAAAAATTCACTGGTGGAGATACAGGCCATTGATGTGTTTGCTGAAACTTTTTTTAAATGCCTTGCTGAGGGTGAGAGGATATGGTTCTTGACTGTTAGTGCAGCAACAAGAAAATACTGCAGGAATTCTGCCTTTTTTTTTTTTAACTTTCATTAGTTCATCCAGGACTGGTGGATATTTTCACTTTTTTTTCTATTAATTTGAGAACATCCCATCTCAATTATAAGAGACAGCCTTATATAAGAGAAGACTTGAGATGAAACATAGAGGCCCAAAGTCTTTGACTCCTGTGCTTTCTAGGAAAACAGAAGGGAAAACCTGGGTCTGCAGAATTTTCATTTTTCTCAGCAGGATAAAGCTTTCTTCCAATCTCTACAGGCATTTTCACTTGGTAGTTTTTATACTGACAGATCACTTCATCATTAGTTTAAACTCTGAGGGCTGTGGGAGATGGGGTCAAAAGGAAGGTAGGTTGGTAAGGAAGGGGAGAAAAAAGATGGTAAGCCCTGCTTCTCAGTCTTTTGTCCATTGCTCAGTTGTGACTAGTTCTCACTAAAGTTTTCTGGGTAATTCTGATCATAAGTTTTTTTTTTGCCAGTGGAGACTGAAGAAAATCAAATAAGTTGGTTTGCTCCAAGTTGTTGCATGCCACATTGACGGCATTTATGTTGCTGATGGATTTCCTTTATCATCTTCACCCATCCAGGTTGACTGTTCTCATAGTTTCCTCTCAGTGTCAGTTGTTCCTCTTCATTTTACTCACTTTGCGGCACACAGGGACTCTTCCTGCCACAACTGATTATGCCTTTTCACTGCTCTCTCTGAATATCACCAGGTTCTTTCTGGAGTAGGTGTTTCCCCCTCAGGGAAGAGGAATTCTGCATCTTATTTCATTATTGGTAACAACATTCAAAAATCTCTTTCCTGCTTACTATCTTCCAGATTCTTTTAATCTTTCTTTACTATTTAGAGTACATCCAATCCATGTGAAATATGACAATTTCTTATTATTGTTTAAAAATATCCGTTTTTAAACAGAAGGTTGTGTTAATCTCCTTCTGGATTTTTTGCATCTGTCACTGCTGGTAGCAGTAGGTTTTTTGCCCTAGTGTTGTCTCTTTTCAATAGAACTTCCATTCTTCTCTTGACTTCATCTCTCCCAAAAAATCCTTGAGTGAATTTGGAAAGAGTTACATAAGATCTGGTTTTGATTTTGTTCAATCAAAAAACCTCATTGTTGTCCAATCCAGCACTACTAGCTAGCCAACTTTCAGTACAGCAACTGCAGAATAAGGACAGTGATGCTAATGAGAGCTTAAAACAGCAGATCTGTGACTTTAATAGCCTAAGCCAGGATTCTGTGTGACAATTGACCTTTGGCAGGATGCAGAACTACATAAAGCCTATGCTGAATGCCTTGATGCCCTTTGCTTGGTCTCTGGAGAAGTAAGTGTGGTTCAGCTAGAACAAAACTATTCTTCTTTCCATCTTTTCTCTTAAAATACTTTGAGTTCCTGTTTGATAAGGCCAGTGGAAAAGACCATGAGAGTTTGGAAAGAAGTTGCATTTCTGATGAAAGAATATTCTGCTTCATGTTTCTTTTTGGCCATAACTTTCCTGGGCAGAGCTGCCAGCCAAATGTATTCCCTTTGCCTTAAATCTGAAACTGATTAGGAATCGCATTGCTGAACACTGAAAAGCTACACAGGCAATTTCCTCCTAGGGCTAAAGTACCCGGATAAGTATTGTAAATTTTCCCAGCCTTTATCCCACCATCATTTCTGAAATAAAAGAGCAGGCTCTTTTCTCCCATCTCCTTCCACAGCCTTGCATTACAACCTTTCCTTGCCTGAGCTGTTGCTCGCAACCACAAGACTTCCCCTGTCCAAGCTGGTGCAAGGCTGACAGCCCTCCCCTGGAGAATTCTCATACCCAGTGAGCCTCACGGATCCCACCCTGACCATCACCCTTTCACCCTTGCAGAGGATGGGAGAGGAACTGAGCGTTCAAAGAATACAGAGAAGCCTTTATTTCCTGGGCTTCAACATCCTAGAAGGAAAGTCCAGACTAGAGTTGTCTAAATGGAGTTTTAAATTATCTAACAGGAAAATTTGTAGAGGCATTTGTGGATAATGATGCTAAATATAATAGCAGAACTCAGGGAATCTCCGAAGAGACTTCAACCTAGGTGTTATAAGTGCAAGTACTCAGACCTGTCTTTATATAGTATTCAATACATATAAATCCCTGCTATTTTGAAATTACCTGTTTCTTAGAAACAGAGTTAACACTGGAAAAATATTATTACTGGATAAAACTGGAAAAAATATTAATTATATTTTTTTCCTTGATAGTGGCATGTGATTCCATAGGTTTCATAAGGATGTTGTGATTAAGTTGATCATAACATAGAATGTAATTAAAAATCCAGTACCTCCACAGGAACAAGAGGCTCACTCCAAAAACATTGTCTTTACACTTTTACAAAGCATTTATTTTACAGCACATTTCTTGTTCTGTCAGACATTTGGCAGTATTTTGCATTGCATTTTGGAAGTCAAACACCATGGTCTAGAGTCTAAATTCTTTGTCTGAAAGTCTTTTTGTTCTTAACTGTCAGAGAATATAAAAAAATCAGCTGTGGTATTTTCAGTCATCTCATATTTCAAATGGCTCTTTATTCAGTGCTTTTATGACCAGTTGCTTGACAACATATAGATATAGTTACTTCATGTGAACAGTGCCCCTGTGCAATTGGTGTTGGTATGTATTTTTCAGGGCATATGATGATACACAGTAGTTCCCAGCCAAGGGAGTTTTCTTAAAAGGGCCTTGCTGTAGTGCATTTTTACATGATGAAGTGATGTTTTCATTGAAATGCTTCCATGACGTTCTCTCTAGGTTGCATCTATATTAAGATACAAGTTTTATTAATCTAAAATATGCCAAGCCCAAGTAGGGCAGCATTTTAATGCTTAAAGCATCTTCTACAGGATGTTATCATGGTTTTGCAATAAAAATGAAAGCAAATGAAAAAAGAAATCTGTTCAAGAAATTAGAAAGCTGCTTTTTCTAGACATGCTATATTGGTAAAAGGGGAAATGCCAGCATAAGGAAAGAAAATATTAAAGAAAAAGTGTCAATAGAAATGTTAAAAATCTTCATAGGTTCCTTCATGTGATAAAATAAATTTTATTCTTCCCAGAAGAGAGATGTCTGCAAAGTTATTATATTCATGAGAGTTTGGGATCATCCTTTAGAAAAAAAATTATATCCTTGCTGCATACCATATGATAGTTGTGAGGAGGTGGGGAGCCTACTGAAAATATATGATTACACAGTAAATGCTACTTTTTTTGGACTAATTTCTACAAAATCCCACTTAATTTCTATAGAACTCCTTCAATTTTATGCTTACTGTACTCCTTTTTCATGAGGAATTTGAGGTTATTGTTTTAACCTTTTCCCCCAACTGAGTGGACAATAAGAGCGACTGCAGTAGCTTTTCTTTTTTTCATATAACTTTTGTATTGTCAGCTTTGCCTGTAATTTTTACAGTTTTCCTAACAGGGATTAGTCATGAATACTTTTAAAATGAAATAAGTACATTAGTCTACATCAGAAGTTTGAGCATGCTGCCGTTCTCAGTAGTGTTTATTGTTTCAAGTTATTACCAAAGAATGGCAGAATTTTTGCACAAGGAACTAACTCTGGAAAACCCCAAATGTAAATATTACAGTAATTTGCTAGTCTTCAGGTCCTGGTTCATTTACTTGAAATTTAAAGATTTCTGTCATGGGCAAGCATCTTTGCTTAAAGGATTCGGGTAAATTCTCTCCATCTTAAACATAGCAGGAAGGATTAAAGCATTTGCATGTGTTTATATATTTGCTCCCCTCTGGCTTCAGGTTCATTGGCATCAGGTACCTGGGGATTCCTCTGGTATTTCCTAGTACCAGAGAGCAAGCGTTTTGCATCTTATCTGTTTCATGTTGGGAATAGTCATGGGAGTGAATAAAAAAGGCACAGTACAAAACTGGTAGGCTCAGTAAAACATATAGCTTACAAACTAGTGCTGACATGTCTGCATGCAGGATGACCTATCAGTTTTATTTTAGTGAATAATTTAAGGTCAGTTACTAAGACTATTTCTATGGCAACAAATAATGATCTCAGAAAATGTACTAAATTAAGGGAGTTGTACAGCCATTTTCAGTGTTGATCCTAAGCAAGTTTGTTTGTTTGGGATTTTTTTGTTTTGTTTTGTTTTTTGTTTTTCTAGTACATCAAATATAATCTAATGAGTCAGCAAACAGTAGATATATACAAAGAAAAAATAGTTGATTGCAAATACAGAGAGCTGATATGTTTTCAAGGAGGACTAGCCTGCCGCGCTTGCGGGTGGTGATATATGTGTGTGAAATATAATCCTGATTAAAAATGCATGTGTGAAACCCGTTGAATAAAGTGCTGTGTCTGACAACGTGTTCAAAGCTCCTTTATGTGAGAAGGGCAGGGAACATAACAGCTCTTGTACCATTCATGTTCTCTTCATCACTTGCTCAACTCACTGTTCTTCCAAAATTTTCATCAGATGTAATGTTGAAGAGTTACGAATGCAGAAAGCAGCTTTAGGAAGTCTAAGGGCTTTGCACTGTAGCGATAGGACAAGGAATAGCAGGTTCAAACTTAAACAGGGGAAGTTTAGATTGGATATGAGGAAGAAATTCTTTATTGTAAGGGTGATGAGGCACTGGAATGGGTTGCCCGGGGAAGTTGTGAATGCTCCATCCCTGGTGGTGTTCAAGGCCAGGTTGGACATAGCCTTGGGTGGCATGGTTTAGTGGGAGGTGTCACTGCCCGTGGCAGGAGGGTTGGAACTAGATGATCTTAAGGTCCTTTCCAGCCCTAACTATTCTATGATTCTGTGATTTTGAAAATGCACCTAAACCAGACTACTGCTCAGATATCTCCAACCTCTGTTTCCAAGTGCAATAAGGATTGCTAGGTCTGGGCTCAGGGGATGGTCATGATCATTTGGCAATTTCTATAACCTGGAGAGGTATTAAAATCCTTACAGGTGTTCATTTTGCTATCTGTCAATGCCTATGTTGGAAACATTTATCAAAGTTAAAGCAATGGAAATTTTAGGGCTGGACAAAGCTTCAGTCAGAGGTGACTGAGCTGCACATGACAATCCTGTCTACAGCTAGGAAATGGCGAGAAATGAATTGTCTTGTTTAAAGGTACAGAACCTACAAGTCTTTGTACATATGCATATGCTCTTCTGTGACATCTTTAATCTTTATCCTAAGAGTCTGCAGCTTTGATTCTGTTTGCAGGAGCTCTTGCATGCAGCAATTAACTGAATTATGAGGGCGTTCAGAAGCTGTATAAGTGCTGTTCCCTGACTGCTTCTGACTTCACTGACTTGTGTGACCTTCTGCATCCCTGATCTTCCAATAAAAAGGCTAGTAATAACAAGTAAGGATTCATGATTGCCTTGGTAAGATGCTCCCTCTAAGCAAAGACTTCAGTGTAGCCATACTGGCTGTGGGTAATGCTTGAATGTTGAATTTTGGTATAGATGTGCTGTACAGGCATCTTGACTTGTAAGGTCAAAAACTGGAGTCGTGCCTTGGTAAAGAAAAGTCTGAGAAAGAGCTATGATTCTGAGAGACATTTCTCCCCTCTCCTTGTCCCTGGGCTTTAATAATGGCAGAGAAGGCAAAAGTAACCTGTGCACTGCCCTATGCCTGTGCAGCCTGTGACATTTGAGCATTGCTGCTTCACCCTGTCCTCAAGCCTTGGAGGCAGCTTCCCATTCGATTGCATGTGAGAAGGGGTTTATCACTGTGCTCAATCCAAACACCTGCAGCAGCCATTGAGGTGGAAAGAAGTCATCTGTGGGAATGTGGAAGAAAGAAAAGGGGTGTCAACCCCTCTTGCAGTGTGTGAGCCATTAAAGCATCATTTGGAGCCATTTTTAAAGGTATCCAAATGCCTACAGGTGCTGGTAGGCACCCAAAGGGATTTTCCAAAGCCCACACTTTTAAAGGTATTTAGGCATTAATCCAACATTGGAACGTCTAATTCTTAATTTCAGAAGTGCCTAAGGGCCAGATTCTTAAAGATCTTTAGGTACTGGGCTCCCCCTGAAATCAAACAAAAGTTACATCAAATGATCTTATTTCCCAGGACAGTATTCTTGAAGAAGTGCCTTCTGGAATATTAACACATAAAGACCCAATTGATCTGAATTGGGAGGATATCCGCAAGTTACTGTACATCTCAGCTTTACTCAGAAACCGTGCCTTAAAAGGTTCATTCTTGGATGAAGATCTGCTAGCTCTTTAATATAATTACTCCATACCAGTAATCTGGCATGATGACAACCACCTATTAACTCTGCAACTCAACTCAAAATAACTCAACATTCATTACGTGCTTTTAATATATAATTTTGGTGAATTATAGAGGTTATGAGTGAGCAATGGCAAAGAGCCAGGATGAATATAGAGCCTATTTCAGGCAGGTATTGCACAACCTTCTCTACTCAGCACATTATTTTCCCTGTCATGACAATGTTTTCTTCAAAACTTGGTTTCATATTTGATGTGTATAAGCGTGTGTATAGTCTGGCCTTGGGACCTCCTATAAATCTTTTTACTTTGCATCCAACACAGATTTGAACATAAGCCTCAGAAAGAAAAAAATACATGTCAAGCACACAGTTTCAAGCTTTCTATTTTCTTTTCCTCTGGTCCTTTAAAATTTAATTATATTCAATGATTTCCATTTTAGAAAAATGCTTATAGAAGTGAATCTTCCTGTGCACATTGACAGATGTGTTTACATTTGCCTGTAATATTTGGCTCTTTACCTGGGACACTTAGATCTGGCCAAATTGTCACTGTGCAAAAACCCTCAGTAAAACTGCTGAACTGCAGGAAAAGGGAAGTGTATGGTGAACCCAAAGAGTGCTTTTTCTACTGCGCCTCCTGCTCTGCCTGTCTGCAGAAGGAGAAACTGGGTCAGGAAGTTGAGAAACTGAGGCACAGGAGCAAATTTAATCACTTACCTCGGTGTCTGTGGCAGAGCTAGAAGTACAGCTCGGCCATGTGTTAGAAGCAGGTGGCCACAATGCCCACCTGCACCTGCTTTCTGCTCCAGATGCCACTTGCACCCACTCTGCTTCTGTGCACACAGGTATGAATGTCCTACATGTGATGTGGCAGAAAAAAGTCAGGTCAACAGCATTTGGTATGTTCCCAAATAAAAGCCTTATCTAGCAGCTGTAATTCACAGGACAGATTACTTGCAATATTCCTGAAAGAGGGCTGAAATTCAGTGCGAATGTTATTGCTTTCTTGATCTGCATGAAGAACAAGTGGCTGTAAATATCAGAGAGGAAAGGTATATCTTGTTTTCTTTTTCCTGCTGTCTCCTGTCACTGCTGGAGGGAGCTAGTTTGCCATAACTTATACAATTACCAATAGTCTTTTTTAATTTGACATTTTAAGAGCTGTGTTGGGTAGAGGATAATTAATAGCACTTACTTGCTTTGAAGTTGAGCTTTAAATTATATATAGCATAATTATGTCTAAAGCCTCTAACTCACTACTTACCCTAGTAGGTTTTTCATCTGTGTTTTACTGTAACACAGCTCCTTCTGTACAGCAGTACTAATCCTTTACCTGGGCTACTTAAGCTCAGAAACATTGATTACATATTGTGATTTTCCTGCAATAACTTTAATTAATTCCTGATGCCTCTACCTTGTTCCAATTATTTTGTGTTTCAGCTCAATATTAAGAGAAATAAAATGGTAGATGAAATTTCATAACAAAATTTGTTGCAGGTAAAAACCAATGAATAAAAATTACTGTCTTCAAGACCCAAACCCAGCAACCTTCTAAAACCTTTAAGACCCTGAATATTTTTTCTAATCCCTGGGTGCCTTTTAAGAACTGAAACTATTTTTTATTTTTTATAAAATTGTCAATGGCTTTTCTTCAGATTTATTGAGGCTTCTGTTTAGCTTCAATAGTTGTCTTCTGTGTTCCAGCGATATGTGCAGTAATGCTTCTGCATGTGGCTGTATTTTTTTTTTCTTTCTTGTTACCTTGATAACTGAGAAAATAGAGATGTAAAAATGAAGACTCTGCTTGTATAACCTACATGGAAAATTGTACAATTAAGGGTTGATTTATTCATCGCACACACGTTCACATAATCTGATTTCAATAAATATGCAGACATTAGTGACAATGAAATCTTGCTTATCCTTTGTATTCTCCAAATTTTACTTTGCAATTAATTGTCTTACGAGGTTATGCCTGTATTAGTATATGTTTCCCCTCAAATTCTAAGGAGACTAGAGTCTCTAATTTATTTCTCATCCTGCCGTTGATATAAGCAGGGTTTTAATGCTGGTGATCTCTTTCTTAGTTACAAATACACACTTTGAGTGCTCTGAGATTTATGTAAGAACCTGGAATTCAGACATGGGGTTTTGAAATGCTTTTTCAGTTATGATTAATTAGCAATTATTATTAATAAAATCCACTGTGTGAATAAAGTGTTGTCTTTCTAGGCTCTCTTGCAGTCTCTTTTATTTGGACTTCAATATTGACATGGTGCTGAATAGTGAGGGATGCTGTTGTTACCACAGTCAAAAAAAATTGTATTATGGAAAGACAGATGGTTGCTTGTAAATATTAAGCAAGGGATAAATTGCAGCCTTGATTTAATTTTGGTTTAGGTGATTTTAGCAGTAAGGAGGGAAAGCACTGACTGCAGAAAACAAATGTACTTTTAAATATTTTAAATTTCTAATGAGCTTCAGCTTCTCAACTGAATTCAAATGAGTAAGCCTGTCACTGTGCTCTAAGTAATGAAGCTTGAAAACTATTTACTAGAAGAATACTGTGTTGATATACCTTTATAATGCATAACTAAAATACACAATAGAAAATATCAGGTGATACCAAAGTGCTGCCTTGAAGTTTTGCTTTATTTCTGACAGTTAGTGGAAAGGTAGGGAGAAAAGGAAATGTTTATGCTGGGTTTATTGGTAGGAACAATATAACATTAAAAGTCATATCAGCCATATGTTTTTCCTTGAGAATGCAAATTTGTTGAAAGTGAGTTCATGTAGGTGGAAAATACACAAGTTTGCTTTATCTTTCTCTCCCTCTTTTCCTGTTTCATTTGTTTCATTTACCTTCTTTTAAAATATTTGGACCTGACAAGTCTGTGGGATCCACCCTTGTACTGGAGGTGGAAAAAATGGTTTTATTTTGGCCAGTTGCATGTGGCAGACTTTCTTCTCTATCAGGATACAAGCTGGCTTTTGTGGCCAGCAGTTCCTAGGAAACGGCTGTCAGTGCACAGGTGAGATAAGCTGCCATGGGTGTGGAGATGGAAAAGGGTCTGGGGCCTTTTCATTCCTGGGAGCCTTTGCTTTTGTGAGAGAGAGGCTTGGCCAGTTCTGGGTATCTTGTAAATAAGGATTAGACAAATTACCCTTTGGTTCTGATTGACCTTTCTAATATTCACGATATACATAGGGAGGTTGTATGCATTAAATGGCTTGTAATACTCATTGTTTATATAATAAATAAATTTTCCAAGTAAATGTGTTTCTTTTTAACCCTAACCAATGGCTACAGAGAATGGTAATATGTCTACTGGCCTATAGTCCTTAGTTAAATCATCAGTTTGTTAACTGCTGTTTGCAATCTAAACCCTCCCTCTGGAATGGACTTCTTTAAAGCAAAATGAAATAAAATAAAGGTAAGTAAAAGTAAATAGATTTTCCTATTGAAAGTTATTACTTCAGGAATGAAGAAGATGGATATTGATCCGCACCATCCTTTGCCATTACAGTCAGGTTCACATAGATAGCTCAGACACTTTATTTTAAGCAAACAGCCATTTTCTCTTCTGACTTGGATTCCAGTGAGAATTGAAAAAAATAAAAGGTTTGTAAAAACATTTTTCTGTCCTTCTTACAGGGACAATTTATGTTGAAGTAACAGTTTCTGAGATACTTGCACCTGTTATTGATTTATTTCTTCTTTGTCATGAACAATCTCCTGTTTTATAATACAGTTACCCTTGTATGCTGCCCTAAGGTAGTTATTCAGAAACAGTTCTACTACAGGAAAGTCCCAGGGGAGTTCAAAAGATATAAAGCATTCTGAATACAGGAATGGCTATTTATTAACACATTGGTTTTTGCATTTTACATGGCCTATATCAATGAGGGTAGTTTGTTTCCAACAGTAAGAGAGTATGGCATGATATGCAATCGTCATAACCCTGCAATGATGTGGGGAAACCATAAGGTCTCTTGACAGAGAAAGCTTGAAAAATGACCTTGGGAGTCCATGGAGTGGAAAACACTTAAAAAGCCACAAACAAAGCAATTTATTTATTTATATATATATTTTAAAGTGAATAAAAGCAGTACCTAGAAACTGTGTTGTTATCTGAAATGTGTTCCTTTTAGAAAAAAGTATATTGGGTCTGTAATATGAATGACTTGGAAGAAAATGTAGTGTGGAAATATAAGCATCTTTCACTTATTCATGTACATGTAGGCATGTACACACATGCACAATTGCTTGCTTGTTTTAATATAATATTTCCATTATTCCTCTCCAGCTCACTGTTTTATAGTTAGAGATTAATGTATGACCTCTGCCTTCCTGACTTCAACTGATTATGACAGAGGAATTCTTCTGTTTTTACTTTTTATCACATCTTCTGACATTTTAGTGAATAATACTTGACAGCTACGAACATCTGCAAAAGTTATTGTTATCATAACTTGAGCTCAACAGAGCTACTGTCACTGATGCTTAGGAGAGATTGCATTGTAAAAAGGACAGGGAGTGTGATTACATTCTCTGTTTTTTAAAAAACAAATCTTGTTGGATTTCCAGTAGGAACATTTTATTAGAGTACTTCATCAGGGAAGACACTTGTTTCTCTTACATTTAAAAAAGAGAGACGCTACACCTACATTTCTTGAGCATAACTTTTCAGTCTAACCAGGCTGTTTGATGAAGCAGTTTTCTTTCATGTAAGATTTTTACACACATCATGGGAGGACTAGTCTTATCTTTTTTACCCTCTCTCTCGCACCCTTTCTCCACTTTCCTTCTTTTTCCTCAGTCTCCTTTTAGTCTATTGAGCAAAGAGCTCCTTGTGGGCTTAAGGCTGCAAAGCAGTTTTAAATAGTACAGACTTTTGAGTTATTTATGTTAAAATAATTCCACTTTATTCTTCTGATTGCTTATTCTGTATGCACCCAAGGAAACCATTATATTGGAGTCTCCTTGAAGACAGCAATGGAGACAGTAAATGCAGTTAGTCATTTATGTGCATATTACAGTATAAATCACAAAGATTAAGGGCAGTCATTTTTGGGAGCACCGCAATTTTGCAACCAAAAGCACTTAAATAATTACCTTTTTAAGCAACTTTTATTGACTGTGCAGGAGGATAAAAAGTAATCTTACTTGTTTTAAATGGCATAAAGCAACCAAATGCCATTAACAGAGTGTTATGTTTCTTATTTCACTCAGATTGTTGAAGCTTACCAGCAAGAGATAAAAAATGTATAAATTCAGGAGCGCTGGCTAGCAATATCCCAAGCCATTGTCAGTGGACTCCTGCTTTCCCCTGCCAAAATATGTGGAAGCATGCATGGATTGTGCTAGATTAGTACGAAGGGCTTGTTTCCGTGGCATTAGCCAGGTATCTTAGCAACAGGATCATACCAGATTCTCGCAGTGCTCTGTGGTGGTGCATGTAATATCCTGGACATAATCTGTCTTTTAATTTTCTTTGGATTGTAGTGATATTACAGATACATGTGTTCAGTTATAGATCTTTATTTAATAAGAAGAATGCTTTAGCTGAAGATTTGTACTGTCAGAAGTGGGCAACTCACAATAATGTTACTGGAGGTTTAGCCCAGGTACAGCCTTGTCTCACGTTTCAGATTGACAGGAAAACTTACTCCCTTCATTAAGATGTGCCTCATAGTTCATATCTTTATGCTGTGGAGACAGGGATGCTGCCAGAATTCATAATAATGAGAACGTTATTTAATGTCAGATAGAATGCAAATTGCTTGTACAATTGAAATGTCATCTAAAACATGCCACCGTATGCAACACCACTTTATTATAAGTCACTGAGAGCAATATCTTAAATTCGGAATTGCACTAATCCTTCATCTGCTTTTGTTTACCTTTCATCTATAATAGAGATGTCGAATTTCCTCCAAACTGCATTTGCATGTTTTAACTGCTTGCGCACACAACTGAAGATGTGTGGGAGAAGCATGAACAAGAACTTGCTTTTGATTTTCTTCATCTTTTGCTTGTTTGTTCAAAGCAAATTAATAGGAAAAGATAGCTTTTGAATACAAGACAAAATGCCTGTCAACCCTGTTTAGAAAATAAGCTGACGCTCATGCAAGAATATTTTGTGATTTAAAGTATGGATTGTAACACAAATTTGATTGTATTGATTAGATTATAATTGATTTTCTTGGTAATTTAATCCCTTACTGTAGTTTGTTTCATATAATTGAGACAACAACAAAAACTTGACAGGATTTGGTTCACAGTAAGATAACATTGAATGTATTTAAAATTTCTGGCATACTTTTCTTGGAAAAAGATATCCAGTGCAATTACTTTCCAAATACAACTTATGTGTGGAAAATATAGTCAGTGTGCCAGGCAGGGCTGCACAACTTTATAAATAGCTGTTTTTGAAAAGCCATGATGGCATCTTCACTCTCCTGCTCTGCCCTGGCAGCCCTCTGCCCTGTGATTCCATGTGAGTGCCTTTTGAATAGCAGGGGAGGAGAGAGAGAAAACGGTTCCCTGCTTCCCTTTCTGAAGCGTATCTACCGGGCTGCCACTATGCCAGTTGACTGGACTTGTTTGTGAATGTAACAGCTGCTTTTTCCATGGCAGTGCTTGGAGCCAGGAAGCCCCTTACTCTGGAAATCTTATTTTAAAGAAAAAAATCACCTGGCTGGAGTTGTTTGGAGTTGCTGAGCAGTCCTATAGCTGACAGCTGGTGGGCAATGCCTTTGCACCAGAGCCAGCTGCACCCTTTGTTTCTGGTCAGGGAAGAAAGAGAAGATGCCAGGGGCTGGCAGGTGGATTTAGGAGCTGTAGATTTGCCAAGTGTGTTAAAAGTTTGTGCTTTTGACTTATTTAGTCTAAGACTAAGAAACTTTGTAAAAGTTGTCTCAAAAATGTTCACCTTGAAGAATAATAAAACCTCTTTAAAGCTGAAAATCTATTCTTTTAGAAGGGCCTTCTTGCCAAAATTGTGTAACATTACTTAAAGGCACAATTATTTTCCTGGGCAAAATGGATGACACGATAAGGCAGGGAATAATGTTTTCTCTGTCTGGAGGTTCATCTTCGATGTCCAAACTTATTGTGGCAAAATTTATTCTGTGGTATCCATGTGCTCTACTTCCGAGCCAGATATCATTTTGAGGATGTGCCTGTTGGTTCACAAGGAATTTCATTTTATCAATCTAATTCTTTTGAGAAATTGTCAGGATTTTTTATTCAACAAGTGGTACAATGCCATGGTCATCTCTGGATC
Organism: Bolborhynchus lineola; assembly: GCA_025448015.1. Classification (NCBI taxonomy): domain Eukaryota; kingdom Metazoa; phylum Chordata; class Aves; order Psittaciformes; family Psittacidae; genus Bolborhynchus; species Bolborhynchus lineola. The sequence continues at coordinate 25,305 of JAOEHX010051808.1, read as the reverse complement.
TCAGCCCTTGCTCCTGCCTCTTTCCTGTTCCTTTTCCTTAAGTCAGAGGTTGGCTGAAACTACTATGAATAGACAACAAGCAGCCTTTAGGTGTAGGCAGGGAAAAGCTTGTTTACATTTGCTGTGTAATTAATTTGTCTGGCACACTTCCCACTGTGGTATTTTTGGCCCCCATTTTCCAATTAATTAAAAAAGAATTGCCAATTTTGAGTGGGAAAAGTGGTTTCCAAAGAAGCTGTGCCTGAGATACAAAGATCACTTTGATACTTCAACTGTGCAGTAGCATTTCTTAGATAGAGTAAACAGACTGTCTGCAGTTTTGTGTTGAGTGTAATAAGAATATTCAAGTATTGCTGGGTACTTGGTAAGGCTTGTCTGACATCTTAAATGTGCATGGGACCAGTTCTCCTGGTTGGAAGTGCTCAGTTGTATATGCTACTGTAGAGAGATTTACAAATTACAGTTACATGCCTTTTTCTTTTTGCTTCAGCAGTCTTGGAAGAGAAGTCCAGTGCTTAAAATGTTAGTAGAACAAAGCTTTATCATCATACAAAAGGAACAACAGCATGAAGCCTTGAAAGCATGACCTACTGGCCCAAAGTAACATTCACGAAGCATCTCAGAAGGGACATATGTGACTCAAGGTGGTATGCCATAATCTGAGATATTAATTCTGCTTTAATGGAGGTACAGGAGGTTAGACGGGTGTTTTGGGTTATTTGTGGTTGGGTTTTTTTCCATATATATAAGATGTTTAATTTTCAGAGAGAGCTTGTGAAACTATCGAGAAAGAAGTGGTACCTTTTTTATTTAACTGGTTCATGTATTTCTGACCATGCTGAATACAGCTGTGCTTGTTTCCTAGAGAAGCTAGGTAACTGAAAAAATTATATTCATTCATTGAGCTTCAAGCTTGTTTGCTTGGGGGTTTTTAGCTGCCTTAAAGTTTTTTCTGTTACAGTTTTTTCTCTTTGCTGCTGCAAATCATCCCTAAGCTATTCCAAAAGTATGAAGAACTGTCTTTGCTTTCCCTGTCTGTTATGGAGGCTTTACTACTGCAGTGCCTTTCACATAAGTCTGGTTACAAACCCAAACTGACTCTTTATTTAAATCCTAATTGTATTTGTGGCCTAGAGCTGTCGGCCAGTCTTACTCTCCTATGCTAGGCACTGAGCAAACATATAAGCTAATGATGGCCTCTGCTCTGAAGAGCTTAAAATCTCTAAAAGACAAGACCTCCCAGATAGATAAGACAAATAAATGAGCCAGGTAACAAAACTCAAGTACATGTGTGCCTTCTCTTCTTTTCATCTTCAATTTAGTGTTTTTTTGTTTGGGGATTTTTTTTTTCACTATAAATAGGAAGGGTGCTCAGGGCTGCCTGTCCTGGAATAAATTCATACCCGTAGATTTGGTAATGAATTAATATCTTTATTGGTTTCCTTAGCCACTTTTCATAGGGAACTGACTGTACAAAGAAATTACATGGATTCTTTGGTACCTGTTTTTAGGAGGACTTTGTTAATTTACTGACCTTGATAATATCTTAATTTGTTTGATTGGAACCCTTATAAATATTTCTGTCTTTTTTCATTGATCACTGTTAATCTCTATCATAATCCTGATTTTTTTTCCTGGTGTTTTTAAAGTAACTTAATTTCTTTATCAAATTTGATTTCTTCCTTCGATGTCAGACTCAGTAATGTTGGTCCACATTATTTTAGGCTGAGTTGCTCTTGTATTAGGTAACTCTCAGGGAGAGTTATCGGAGAAATATTTGACAAATGAAAATGATTATATGTGCCTGCAGCACAGATACCGATATCCTTTTCGGCTGATACCTAGAGTGAACTCAGCACCCCAGTCTGAGACACTTCAAGGGTGAAATGTGGTAAGTTTAACAAAACTGCAAGACACTAAAATAATTTGGAATGTGAAGAGAAAAACACTGTACCTGTGAAAATGTATGATCAAATTAACTTCTGAAAAACGTATTTTTGGAGCCTTCCATTGCCTGTTTTTTCAGGGCTCTTTTTTCAGAATTTTGTTTACCACATACTAAAGGCTTGGGATTTCTGGATAATGTGAGAAGACGTATAAGTAACTCTCTGAATGCAGTGAATTGTAGTGGAAAAAACCTTTTAATTGAATTCGGAGTTAGTTTCAGAACAATATGCCTATTCCCAGGTTGCAGGGAAGACATGAATAACTTTTAATTTCCTATTTTTAAATTTGCTTCTGTTAGTCACCACCTTCAGGTTTCAGAACCCAGTTTTTGGAATTATCATATCACAAAAATGGTGGATCTCTTGATTTGCAATCAGGCAACTGATTTCTGCAATTATATACTTTAAGTTCATTAGTCATTCTTCAAGTATCCATTATAATCTTATTGAGGGAAAATAATATACTTTATATCTGAATATAAAGAATTTTCATGTAAATATAATTAATTTCTTTAGTATAATCCCTTCAAGGCACATAAATCTGATCTTAATTTTTATTGGCCATTTTATTTGTTTGTTTTGTTGGGTTTTTCTTATTTTTTTTAATGTCAGTTACCCAATGATCTGTTAATGTTGGCATACAGCATGTTGGCTCCTTCCAGGGAAAGAAACAGATTAATTGCAGGGGACTTTGCTCTTGTGTCTTGAGAGCACTTTGGGTGGGGTGTAAGAAGACAGAAAAACCTTAAATAGTAATAAATTGGCTTTTAGGTGGATGCTGAGTCAAATGTTTAGACTGGAGCCCCTTAGCTTCCTCAGAAGCACAGATGATTTGGTTAGTGAGAAAGGAGGGACAAGGGACTAAGAAGCTTGTGATCTCTCCTTCTCCACCAAATTTCTTTTGCCTAAACCCCAGTTAAGAGGGAGAGAATAGAGGTGCATTGGAATTCTGCTTTTAGGTCCATATTTGTTACAGAGTTTCATCTGAAAATTTGTCTGTATGAAGACTGCAGGAGTTGGCATACACTTTTTTTATCATATGCATCATTATATTTAATGGTTTTAAGACTTTTGTTAACTTTATCAGTTCTTCCCAGCTAAGTTCCATCACCTGCTGCTGTATAAACTGGACTAGTAACAAATGTGGGGTTTTTTTTTCCTCACATATATTAAATAATTTCTGAATTTGGGGATCTTTTAATACTGACTATAGAAATGATCAGAACACTGGTATCACTAAATATTTTAATCTGAGTTACTCTTGATCCCAGTTGAGCTGCTACGAAATGTATGTAAAGATTCAGCCTACAGAAACAGCTTTGCACTTTTATGGTAAATGTAGTGATCCTCATGATCTATGGGGCCATGATGTAGAGCAGGTAACTAATTTTGTCATATGTCTGATCCTGAACTGGTTCCATCACACTGGGTTTAGCGTGCCTGTGCATGGAGCTTACCTTCTTTATCTGAACCATGTGCAAACAAGAAGTACTACACTTGTTTGTTCAACACTTTGATAACTCACATTTTAAATAGTGGCTGTTTTGAAAATGCTTTTATTTTAAAGAAGATGCTTTTACATGTTGAGACTGGTAATGAAAGAACTGAAGTCATTTGTTTGACACACTGGAGTTAGTGAATATCATTAGAAAGTAATACTACTACCAGTGTCTGCTGGACTTTGTAAATCAATGTTCATTTTTCCCAAATACTGTTCAACAAATACCAACCCCAGAAGAGATGACCCTTTTAATTCCATAGCATAGGCTACAGTTTGGTTTGATTTACGGAAGACCAGTAGTCTATTTATAAAAGATGTATCTGCAAGATGCACTTTATGAGAAACTTGGCTTTTGGGACACATTAATTCTAAGTGCAGATGCAACTTTCATGTTTTATAATATAACCCTGACAGCTGTAATTTCAGATTAAAGATTTTTCATTCACATTCCCATCCTGATTGCTCTGCATGGTCCTTATATTACCTTACTGTCAATAGCAAGTGTTCATCCTATTGGGAGTCATTTAATAACCAGCTGCCATTTAAAGTGTAGACAGAACATTTGTCTCAGCCAGCTCATCTCAAGTGTAGTTTCTCTGCATGGGGAGCTGGGACTTCTTCAAGAAAAACAACAGCTGGACCTCACTATTGTTCCATGCCTCTTATTTTGTAGTGGCAAGTTAAAACAAAAATATATACTCTTTGTGAATTTTCTGAACACATTTGTGGCACTGGTTTTGGCTTTATTCATTTTTAAAGAGCAAAGTATCCTCCTTGTGACAAATGCTTTGTCCTTCTTATGCCACTCAGATCTGCAGTGCTTATTTTGTGATATTTAAAGTTGTTTGCCGAAAGTTAAGCAACGGCAAGATTATAGGGTTTTGCACCACTCCACAGCACCTCTGCCTTTCTACATGTCATTATCTCCACTATATCAAGCAACCTTGCTTGCAAAGTATTTTAAAGTGAATTTTAAAGCAACAGTTTTTAGGGCATCAGTTTATTTTCAGCTGTGAATTTGCAGCCAAAGTTCTCGAGAAGTAAGTATAACTGGTCTATATGAAAATTAATTCATGATTGGTAAAGATGGGTTTTTTTAGAACTTACCTTTTAAATTTCCTTGACAGCTGGGGATTATCCTTTGTGGCAGTGATCTGTAACAAAAACAGGGGGGAGGGAACGTTTCAGAAAAAAAAATTGACTCTTTCATGGCTAATTAAACTGGAATACAAATCAATCAGCAGAAATAGATGATGAATTTATTATGTCTGTGCAAGCTTACTGTATCCTAATATGTTTGATGTTCACTAAAATTACTATTCCCATCATCTTATAGGGTAATCGTTTACCTTAAGCTTTACCTTTATCTATAATATTGATCTGAGACGCCCAGGCAAGTAATGGAAGTTTGGGTTTATATAAGTGTGCAGGGTATAAACACTAGAGCCATGACAACTTGGAAAACTTGGCCTGGTGATTAAACCCTTTATTTTTCTTTTCAGATCAAGTTCTCTAAGTCACCTAGGCTTCTAAGCCTACTGGTTAGCTTAATTAAGTTAATGGAAGGGTGGATGAAGAGGTGTAACCACAGAGAAGCTCTTTCAATCCAGTTTCTATAAACATTTTACCGTGTAACATTTTTCCATTTATCACTGTATCATGGCGTCTTAAAACTGCTTCTGCTGGTGTACTAAAACACACAAGGTTTTGAGTGTATTATAAATGTTATTTGGAAAAGCATCCAGCAGCCAGGGATTATAGGCAGAAATATATACCATTATGTTGACACATTTTGAAAATTAGTTTTTAAATTTGGATGCTTTTGCTCAGTTATTTTCAGACATCTGAATGTAGTTGCTGACATCATAACAAATATCCCCCCAGTCTTTTGGAAATAAAGCATTCTTTTGAAGTGATGAAAGGGGTTCATCTGAAGTGTTACGAGCATGCCTGGCAGTTGATTCAGAGCTTTTGGGTATTTCAGAAGAAATTGATGCATGTCCTGCATAGAAGCATCAATGCTACGATGAACTTTCTCAATGTATTGGTAAAAGTATGACATGTGACGGGCATCTTGCACAAATTATTTGCTGACTTTTTATTCTGAAAAATGGCAAATGGAGTGCACAGCTTTGTTTCCATTGCCCTGTTTCCTTTACGTTTTCCCATGTATTTAGCCACTCTAGTGATTAGTTCAGTAGTTATCCTTCAGCTACCATTTTACAGCTCACAACCCCACAAGATAAGAAACTCAATTCTCCCCATGAGCTTAAGCTCAAGGTGATATCTGCCAGGCTGCTAAGACTTTCCCTTTGATTCAGTCCTTGCTTCCAAGTAAAGCAGCAACAATCAGAACGATGTCCGAGTCATGTGTTGCTCAAGCAAAGAATGAGATCAGCTGCTTGCAGTGCACGTCTTTGAACTACAGATATGTATGAATAATAAATTATATTTTCTTTGTTAATAAAGGGTCAGAAGCGAATCCAGTCTCCAAACAGAGCAGTCACTAGGCTTTATGCAAAATGTACGTGGAGGAAGAATCAATTGTTCCCCCTTAGTGTCTTGGAGAGGAGCAGTCACCCTGATGTGCAAGTAAGGTGGTAACAATATGGACGGTGGATTTCAAACTTTTTTGGATCTTCTCCCTAAATCTTTCCCAACATCTCACTCTTTTCTGAAAGCTGTAACTTTCACTCAAATCCCTTCCACTGTATGCTGGTTCTGGAAGCTAAACTTGGTGATTCCAGGGCACTTAGTATGTGCTACAGTAAGGTGATGAATGGCTGGAGAACAATACTGAGCATCTGAATTAAGCTGGGTAACGGTTAGTTAATAAAGGTTAGCACTTGCTCTTGATAATCCCATGTAAAGTGCTATATATTGTTCACCATGTTACTTGCTTTTGAAATGCAGTAATTTTTATTGAAGGCTTTTTAACAAAAACAGCAGCAGAAAAAACCTTAAATTGCTGTAAGCTTTTAACAATTGCATTTTCAGCATTCTTGTTTTCTTTTTTGAAGTGAAGAAAACACCCAGGATTTGCCTGAATGCAAACCCTGAACTTTCAAATGGGCCTGAAACAGAAGGGGAAAAAGCCTCCTTAGCATTTCCTGTGCAGCCCTCCACTGGCAGTGCTCTAGTATTTACTGTAAACAAACTATACTGTCCTCTGGAGGCTAATGGGACTGTTGATTGGTGTTTGCTCATCACAGCAGGGTCTGGTGTGTGATATCTGGTGCTCCTGTGTACTGATGAGTGTGGGCTGCTGGTGGGAGGTATAGCCTGGCAGAGGATGGGGAGGGGTGGGTGGGGGCTTGTTAGCTCTTTGTGGCTGGGTGGAATGAGAGACTTTGTTTACTTAACATTCTTAGCAAGTCCTTCAGGACCCTTGCAAAGTCTACTAAAGCAGAATTCTCTGTATTCCCATGGATCTTTGTAGAAGTATCTAGCTGTTGAAAGACCAGAGAAGATAGTTGCATGCTTACTTAAAATAACCTTCATGCATCTGATCAAACATCTACTCTCATTTGAAACAGCTTAGGACCTCCATAGAGGCTTATTAAGCAGGTAGCAATTTAGAGTATGCCCTTGTCAAACAGTTGTGTGTAATAGTTTGTTTATGTTCTTTCAAACAATAATGCAAAGACAGAAAGGTTTGCCTGACATTAGGGACTTGCATCAGGTTTAGGTTCCTAAGATCATCATCTTTTTCAAATGTGCTATTGAATTGTTAATTAAGTTACTATCACACACTCAGGAATCAGAAAATTAAGAGCATATTTACAGATGTGTGTAACTAAATACAAGCAGAAAAGCAGAAAATTTTGGCTAATAAGAAAGGACAGAGGAATAATACTTTTTATCTCAGCCTGCTTATAACTCTTTCTGACTTTCTTTTTTAATTTGATAGTCTGTTGTGCTATTGATGGAAAGACAGTAGCTTTTTTTTTAATTGGCTTTTTTTAGAAAGTAGTGTCTGGATCAAGAGGGAACTCAGTTGAAACCATCTGAAGCAAGGTAGGTAGGGGCATCTTAGACTTACTGAGAAATATTCTTTTAGAAAATGGTATTGAATCATAGGGTTTCCTTGTTATTTGCTGTCTTTGATGACAGCAAAGGCTTCAGTAGCAGGTGAATATTTGTAGCTCTCCTCCTCTCAAATTCTTTTCTGTTGCAATTGTAATTAAAAAAAAACCAGTTTTGGTCTTTTTTACATAGCCATTTATTTTCATGTTACATGGCTGAGAGCCCTGGCCATATCAGTGTGCAAGCTGGAGAGCATGTGAATTTTTTTCTTTTCCCCCATTATGACCACTGTTGAGAAGCTGCACCAGAGCAAAACTTTGCCACCTAAAGCTCAGCTTAGCTTGAGGCTCATGTGCCAACATACCATTTACCCTAAAATGTGAGTGCATTGCAAAGTCAAAGAATCTGAAGTCAGCAGCCAGAATTAGATCAAACTGAAAATGTCAAGATGAAGAAGCCTTAATAAACATCTTTTTCTATGTTCTGATGTCATGTTACTTTAAGTTCTTCTGTCTCATTCAATTGTATTCATGAAGTTATGTAGTCTACATGTTTTTTAAGATATAACAGTGTATCTTAAACCATGAACTGATGTCTAGGAAGCAGCGTAAAGTTGAGGGTCTGCAGGGGACAGTTTAGTCCAGGTCTCTCTTTATGTCAAGAGATGTGAAAGAGCTCAATTACACTTCTCATTTATGATCACTTCTGAGCCGGTAAACTTGTTTGAGAGCACTGAAGACCCGTTAGAAAGAGTCACTGAAGGGATTATATGTTGCTGTGAAGATCATTGTAAGGCATTTCTAAATACAAGACACAGGCTCCTTTTTACTTAGGTACTTTAAAAATTAAAAAATAATTAATTTTATGTTAACATTAAGAGAACATATAAGATCTTGTAACAATAACAATGAAATGAAATTAAGTAAAAAAAGACACTGTAGAAGGCAGTTTCTTTTCTTGGCAATGTTCTCTCTGTAACAACCTTCCAGGATGAATGGTAGTTGAAAGTAAGAAGGGAAGGAAGGTCTTCCTGTGTTGGTGTTTGCAAGGTATTATGTTGTCTCTAATGTGCAATTTCGTTCTGAGCTAACATGCTGTTTCTAGGGCTGCTCTGTGAATAAGATGATGAATGTAGGGGTAAACTAGCTTTGCTGCCAAAAGAGGAGTTAGTGGAAATACACTCTTGGACTAGAATCTCTTTCAACTGCTCATTTTTCCACCTTTGTGCATTTGGCTACACTGGCTATTCAGGTTTTATACATTTTATGTGAATTTCTCTCTTTTCTTTTGAGGGACCCAGCAGGAAGTGGACAGCTCTAACATGCTAGGAAATGGAAAAATTGGCTGATTTGACATGATATATAGAACTGAAAATAACTTCTATAGTATTCTGATAGGACTTGTTTAGATTTTGAATTAACAGTAGTGCTTTATTTCTTCCTTAGAAAGAAAGGGGACTGACAAATTGTAATAAGGAAAGATCCAGTAGCTTTACTTTATCTGAATATGACTCATCTGTGCTTCAGATCAAACAAATATGACCAAATTCTCAAATTTAATGATCAGTGTTTATGCAAGTGGGACTGATGTATAAATAAGGGAGAATCTTCCTAGCATCTGGTTAGTGCCCTTACCCGTTGCTGAATGATAGCAGACCTGCTCCAATGTTTGTATGATATTTCACCCCCTAGAGGCCAGTTTACTAAAAGTGAATGTACATTTCACCCATAGCACTCCCCTCTCTTCCCCTGAGATAACCTTTTACTTATTTAGTCTTATGTTATAGAATGCTTCAGTGGCTGTTGTTCAGAGAAGTATTAACTTTACAAACTTTCAGAGACTCTAAATAATTGGTTTTATTTAAACAATGTGAAAATATTTATGTTTTCAAACATGAAATGCTGAGGAACTGTCTTTTTCATTAAAGAACATGAAATTTGTTGAAATTAAAAATAAGGTAATTTGGGGAGGAATCTTGAAAATATTTTTTATTCAAATACTTGTGAAATTTTCTTCAAAGTTTGAAATTGAATTGCATACGATCAGCAACAGTCAGTCTAGTTTTAGCAGAAAATGTGACGGCAAATTGAAACAAAACTGAGACAGTGATGATTACAGGGAGTTGGTGACCATCCAGACTCAAGTATTGCCCCTTCTTTCTCCATATTAGTCCCCTACCTTAATGACGGGATGCTTCTTCCTTTGCCTTAGTGGAACATTCACAAAGGCCTGAACTGCTTTTCCGGGACACTTTTTGGCCTAACTGCTCTGTCAGTTACAATTAAAAGCGTTAATATGACAGTCAAAGGTCATAAATTGCTTGTGGCTAGTGCTCACTGCTTGTCTTGCACAATGGCAACCAGGAAATTGCCCTGTCAGTTACAATTAGAGGTGTTAATATGGTGGCTAAGGGTTAAAATGCTTCAGTAGAAGGAAGGAGTTGCAGAGGACATTTGGTTTACATTAAGTGACAGTTCAGGAAAACTTTGCTTAAATGGGATGGTCTCCTAATCGGCATATATTTCAATCTGAGTAAGAGCCTTGATTAAGATTTCTACTGCATTGCTTTGGCAATATTAAGTGCTGGAATTATGCCTTTTTGGGGGCTTTCTGAGGCCCCACTTAAATGCCACACTGGGAAAAAAATGTTAATAGGTCCCATACTTTCTGTTGAAATATTTGTAGAGAAGTAGTTCTGATGCAGGAAGAAAGACTAAAGAAAAATGCAAGTACTATTTATTATGAAATTTCAGTTTGACAAACTGAAACACATGCACACAAACTTCATGTGAGCAGGGTACTGAATGTCTCTTTTTCCTTTGCAAGTGTTGGGTTCTTTTTTTTGTTGGGATTTTGTTTAGGTATTCTTTTCCCCCTCCAGAAAAGACTGGTCTGATGTTATTTTCATTTACCTTGACAATGAAACTCACCCAGACTGCAGAAATAGCACGTCAAACCCAAATTCTTCTGATACTATGCTTTTCTCCCTTTTTTTAATCTGTTTCTTCAAAAAGGATTTTTCCCACCAGTTTCACTGTGGCCAGCTCCAAACTTACAGATGAAATGAAGTAACACAATAAGAATATCCATTCCTTTAAAATCCCTTAGATTTCAGAGACTAACTTGCTATTTGTGGGTGGTGGGGGTCCCTCAAAATGGTTTTAATTGTTAGAGGCAAGAAAACACTATGATTGTTCTTGTATTTCTTTTGTAAGATGATGATGCTCAACTCCGGTGTATACAAAAGGTAAATTTTGTCATATATTCACAAAACTGCTTGAGCAGCCAAGTAGTCAACTCATGCTGAGCTCTGTTTGTGTATGGCTGTGGACCAGGATTACAGTAAAGGTAGTTCTGATATGCTCACACAGATGTGGCAGATATTCATGATCTTTAGGGACTGGAATCTCTTTAATATCACATATGGAGTAATTATAATCCTTGGATATACATAGCCTTCTAAGAGCTTGTTGTCTCTTGTTCTCTCTTACCAAAGAGAGTCACGCTATTAGACCAAGTGCATTACTGAAATAAACATTGGAGATCAATATCTACAGGAAACACCGATGATTACTGTTACAATGAGCTCAATGAAAGACTGAATGAGAATAATAGATGAGACCCATTGAAGCTGTTGAGTCAAAAATAATTTTAGTGTAAATGATCCCTTGAATGAAGTCAATGGATTTAAAAAAGCCTGAATTTTGTCCCATTTTGGTCGACCTTATTGACCATGTAGAAAACCCCTTGTAGCCCAGAAAATGTAAGACAATCGAGAAAACTGACAGTGGAGAGCATACATGGTGCAATACAGGATTTTTATTATTATTCCATCCCTGCCCTTGGTTGAATTTTTGTAATACTCATGTTACAGAAGCAATGCTGTATGTTCCAAATACCCCTGGCTGGCATAGTGTAGTAAGACCTCCTCTGCCTCTAGCAGAACTTGACCCCCACTATTTAATGATCTGTCCAGTGGTTAGCTGGAGAAACTGAGGCAGTGTTGCTCGAATTAAAAGGATAGGACCTATAAGGACCAATGAATTGAGATTGGGTTTCAACTAGCCAAACCCCTGTTTAATGTGTATACTGTCTGTGCACATTTCCATACTATCAGGTTTTTGAGGTTAGTTGAGGTGGACGATGACAGTGCTGCATTGCTCCCATGAACACAATTTTATTTGTTTGAAAGAAGTGACCAAAACTTCATTCCAGTTAAACAATTTCAGGTGGGAAGGATTTGGCTGGAGGTCTGGTTGTGCCTGTATGCATCCTCACAATTTAGATCCTATTATACCACTGTTTTTAACAACTCTGTTTAAAAAGAACAGCAGCATCTTCTCTGTGTGGATTCACAAAAATTTAGTATTAAACTTCAGTCTACAGCTCATTTTGATCTCAACAAGGAAACCCAAATAATTTTAAAATCATTCATTATTGTACAGAAAAAGATGTACATCAAGACCCATGGGTGCTGTCTTTTTATTCTTATTGCATAAAATGCTTTATTATTCAAAATATTTTAATATCTTATTTTCCAGGATTTTTTTCAAGTTATTTTAGCATGTGGATATTCTAGGAAGACCTGTATAAAAATAGGATGAATATGATGTTTTCTTCTTTGAGGTCCACATATTTGATATTTTAAATTAAGTTTTTCATTATATATTCCTGAAGCAAAATAAGGAAACTTCTTTTAACTACTTTAATGTCCTTAAGTTCCTAGAGGTGATAGGAATAGGTTGTGAATCCATCTTCACAAAATACTTAATTTATCATGTCAGAGTTGTAAGTTAAATGCTTCAACTATTTTAAAAACATGTGAAAATTCCTATTATTTTTTCCAACAACATGAAACTTAAAAATTTATTAGAAAGCAAAACCAAATATAGCTCAAAATATCTTCCAAAAGGAAAAGTCCAAGAAACAATAAAGTTTCAGTCTCATCAAAATTAGTCAAAAAAGTTATATTAGAGATAGGATAATAATTTATGTGGTCCACTTCACCTAACAGAATATTGGTAATGCTGTTATTTATATTAATTAATTAATAATTAACTATTGTGCTGAAAAAATTGTGTGCAAGTTTTCTGACTTTTAGAAGAATTTGTTCATCTGCTTTAGTCTCTAAAATTTAAGTATATTTATTTATTTATTTATTTATTCTTTGTAACTTGGCCATCTGATAGTTCACATACACTTACACGGTGAAATCCAACCAGTAGTTATTAAAACCAGTTTTTGCTATTATCCTGCTCTTGTAAAGATTTTAAAACCTGGAATCAAAGCAAGATAGAAGTACTGAGGCGAAAAATGAGTCCTTAATTGCAATATTATTTATCAACTCTGGACAAATCATCTACATATACAGATATATGGATATGAAATAAAATTTCTGTCTTATGCTTCTTCAAAGCCATAAGCACAATATGTCTTTGGACTGATGTGAGGGAGAGAACAGATTTGTCCCACTTACTCCATAATACTCTGACTTCGCAGCAAAATGAAGCCTGTGTTTAGTTGGTTAATTTTTTATTATATGAAAGAATTTGTTGATCATATTTTGAAAGAAGTATCTACTGTGCAGGTTTTTGAAGGCTGGGGGTCCTTTAATCATGATCAATGTATTTAAGGGAATCTCTTGAAGGGTTGTAGACCCGAAGGGAATTGCTTCTGGAAGATAATATTTCCATATACTAGGAAAGAAAAGAAGGGTTCGTAAAGAAGGCATAAAGAAGTGTTATTCAATCCTACTCTTCAAATTCATTGTGGAACATTCTTGAAGTGTGTAAATATTAACAACTTTTCTAATTAATGAGATTCATTAGGTTCCTTGGGTTAATGGTTTCAGTCCAATCCATGTTCATGTAACCAGAAGTCTGATGTTTGGTGGTCTGCATGAAATCTGTTTGATGATTATCTGTTTAATGTGAGTGCAGCAAAACCCCATACAGTTTCCCCACTGCAAGAGCCATACATTTTTACTCTTAGTGGGTTTTCTGTGCAGAGCTGGGACAGAATGGTCTTAATGAGACCTGGTCTGTCCTCTTGTCCTCACCCACCCTAAGGGCAAGGGATAGGGAATGTATGCATGTAAATACTGTGCATGCACTTTTATGCATGTGCTGTTACGTACATGGCAGAGATGCAGTTTATATTTGTTTCCTGTTTCTGTTCTGGAGGAGGAATTTTTCCCTTGCAATGCCAAGACAACACCAGGATATAACAAAATGTTTTGAAACTTTTGCACTGACAGGACACTTTCTAAAGTCAGGCAAATATTTTTCTCATATTCTATTTAGAGAGCTGAACAGAAGAATTAATCGTATGATGTTGCTCAGGTGCTGATAATTCATAACTCTCAGCAGCATTGCAGGTACATGCAATTGTTGCTTAAAATTGGATCACAATGAGTGCAAAAGATCACAGCACTAAACCATTGCTACTGTGGAACATGGTTTCCTTGTTTGGGTCAAGCATACTGTTTTGAACGATCAGTTGCTCTCTCAACATCTGAAATGAGTTAAGAGAGGATGGAAAAATGTAATACCTGGATGGCTGACAATAAACAAACATTGTCACTCAGGAGGTGTTTTCAAAAGGCTTTTTCACTCTTAAAAATAAACTTGCTGCTAATTGTTTAAGGCTTGCCTTTCTCCTGTAGGTAAATAATGTTAATTAATTTAATTGGTCACTAATTGCTTTATTGGTTTGTGCCTTCTTCCTGGAAAACATTCTACTTAACTAGTCCTGATGGGAAGCCACAGCTTTCACAATGAGGGGTGGCAGCATGCAGGGAGGGATGGTGTGGAAAGAAGCTTGATGTCATGATTAGGAGAGGATAGCTCTGGGATGGTATTTCTTGCCATGCTGCAGTGTTCTCTAGGGAAAAAACAAGCAACGGTGTAGGAGCTCTGCAGTAACCAAAACCAGAGCAATTGTGAACTCATTTTTTGTTGTGTGGCTGAGTACGACAGAAGGTTCTTTGCTTTGATTTAAAGTGGTTTCTGTGATGGCATTATGAAGATACACAGCTGCAGAGTAGAAACTGAGGTTCAGTGCATTGTAATAAGTAAAAAGCAAGGCATTTGAGAGATGCTGCTTTGTGGTTGAAATTCAGTTGTTGGGCTAGTCTAGGTATTTGTCAAGATATGCTTCATCTTGCTTCTCTAGCTGCTGTCATCTAGTATTGGAGTCCAACAGCAGCAGTAAGTTGTATGTATTGAAAGCAGTGAAGAACTATGTGTTTCCCGTTATGTTAAATCTTTCTTTGTGAAAGAAATTTGTACAGTCATGTGTTGATTTTAAATTGGATTATGTTGTCTTTACTAGGACTGTGACTGTTGAATCTCATTCTGTTGCATTTAGGTGTTTGATCAAACTTAAACATGTCTCATCTATAAGAGCTGGTAGGTGGGGCAGTACAACTCCTTCTTAGTAGTTGATGCAAAAGACACACTTCTAAGCTGAGGCCAAAATGCTGCAAACCTCTTGTTTTAATTTGATTCAGATGTTTGCTTCATGAATGCAGCTATTTTTAGACTTGAGAAAATTCAGTCTGTAGAGGTAGATGAGAAAAATTAGTCAGAAGTGTTTTAATAAGTCATTTAAACAATTTTAAATAAAGACAGTAATTTCCCTGAGCTGTCCTTCAGGCAGCATCTTCACAATTTCCACGTGGGTTCCATGAACTTTAAACATTTCAGCCTCCCAAGAAAAGAGTCCTTTCCTTGCACTATTGTTGCTGTAGTTTTTTTCTCTCTTTGAAATCATAAAATCATAGAATAGTTAGGGCTGGAAAAGACCTTAATATCATCAAAGTATAACCCCACTGCCATGGACAGGGACACCTCACCATGTCACCCAAGGCTCTGTACAGCCTGGCCTTGAACACTGCCAGCGATAGAGCATGCACAACTTCCCTGGGCAACCCATTCCAGTGCCTCACCACCCTTATAGTAAAGAATTTCTTCCTTATATCCAATCTAAACTTCCCCTTTTTAAGTTTGAACCCATTATCCCTTGTCCTGTCACTACAGTCCCGAATGAAGAGTCCCTCCCCAGCATCCTTATAGTCCCCCTTCACATACTGGAAGGCTGCTATGAACATCAAGACAGGCCAGCTTCAACACAGTCTGTGACAGAACTGTTAGATTGGGTCTCACAGTGGTGACACCTCCTCCTTTCATTACAAATAACTATGGTTCCTCATGTTTCAACCAGGTTCTCTGTATGAGAATTTGACAAATTTCTGTCCCTACTTAAAAATATACATGGAAATATATTCTGACTTCTCATAAGCTGTAGTCCAAGGACTGGAAAATTATTGCCAAAATATATTTCTTTTTCAGTTTTTTTACTATCATAAACCACTAGTGGCTAAGTAACTCAAAGCTAATAAAGATTAACTTCTTATATTTCTCTATTTTTCTTATTTTTTCCTGTTCTTTTAATTTCAAAAATAAAAAAATTGGAAAAGGAGGAGCAGAGATCAGGGAAAGAAGGAAGAAGAGTTATTTGCAGAAGAAAGGAACTCAACGTGTCTCATTTCTTTGTGATATGGAAGATAACTCTTTGTCTGTGTATGCCTGCATGTGTGTTATCAGAAATAAACACTGAAAACTGTCAAACTACATATTTTATAGGGAATCTTTGCTTTTCCCACTGGTTTTATACATCACCCACTTCTGCATGGTAAATTATTTTGTTTAGATCCAACTTCTTAAGCATGGAAAATGAAAGTATAGAGATCAACTGAAAGGAACTGATTAAAGAGAGCTCATGGTTTAGAATAATGTTTGTGATACATTCTGTCCCAAAAGAGAACTTATTAGTCATGCTAGCACTAAGGGGAGAGTTGCTACTGAGATGCTAATTGGACTAACTCATCGCAGCACATGTAAATATGTGATGACTGCATCCCAAGGGCGACGTGGTAGTGGTAGCTTCAGCATGGTAGTTCTAGTGGCAATGTGTTTGGCTTTTGTCACCAGAAACTGTCTATCCAGTCCTGGACCAAAGGCTACTGCCCCCTTTGCAGGGGCAGCGAGAGTAAATGGACTCCAGATTGTCAGCTGCTGTGGTGCACAGGCAGGTGGGTAAGTCTGGGCCACAGATGCATTGACTAAGCGATGAAGGTGGTTTAGAAAATATGTCAGGCTGTGAATTGCAGCGGCTGAAGGTCTGGCACAAGATTATTACTGCTGCTGCTAAGTTTAGAGGTGGGTGACAGCTGTCACTGATGACATCTTAAATCACAGTATCTAAATACTCCAGAGCTGAGAGTCACACCAGAGCTTGGGTGATTGTCGTAGTTTAAGCGATCCATTGATGAAACTTTTTCCCTATCACTAGCATGTACATAAGTGTAACCAGTGAAATAATGACATGACTGGTATAATTTGGTATAGCTTACTTATCCTGGTTGCTTACTGGTTCCCAAGATTTAAAAAATGAAGAGTTTTATCTTTGTTTTCAAAACAGAACAGAAATTTCAGTCAATATATATGTTGTGGCTGCTAGCAGTGATATGAAATAAAATACATATATAGTAGGTGATTCTCATTTTATTTTCAGATGATGTGTGCTTATATGAATGTGTCATAAAAATGTTTACTCTGGCATTGAAGATATTGCTTCCTTTTCAGGGCGAGAAGCTCTACCTTATGGAAACCAGTGATCTGGTATTTCCATCTTACTCCATTTGTGTTTGGTCATGCGTCTAGAGCCCATGGCTATTCTACTCTTGGACTCCCAGATGACTCTGCAAACATGTGAAAACTTTGCTGGCAATGTGGACAGTTATCTGCTGGGAATTGGATGGATCTTTAGGATCTCTTTTTGTCTATATTACCAAGAAATTGCTGTAAGGTGTGTGTTTCCCGAAATTAAGAGTGTGGCAAGGCAGTTTTAGTGTCCCTGCAGTGGAATAAAGTTTTGCACAGTTAACTGATGCCATTACTGGTATTAACTGGCTTTGAGGGAACATTATTTTTCCTGGAGTGCCCTTAACTTTATTTCTTTTTTTCCCTATAGCAAGTTTAGAAAACTAACATATAAAATACTTAGCAACTGCAAATATATTTTCCCCTTAATGTGTGTGCACAATTCCCATTAAACTGAGAGGGGAGAGACTACACCACTGAATGTGCATGTAACATTTTGATATGCTCCCAGTTGGTAAAAATGAGAGTGACAATAACAGCTGCTAACAGTGTCAACAGTCTCGTAGGATGAAGTGTGGAGAGCCCCCAACTGTTTCCCATTCAAATGAGTTATGAACTCTTGCTGCACAAGGGCATCCTGATAAGAGACTGTTTGAGCAGGGTTGTGAGACTTGGGAAAATATCCACCTGGCAGGATGGTCCACATCCTTCAAATAAAATAAAACAGAGTAAAACATTTGGGAGAAGTTGAAATTAGGAGAGAGGCTCTCAAAAGCCCACTAAGCAGAGCCCGTGGTTCAGGTAGTAGGATGTGCTAAGGATGTGGAATGCTCTAAAGGAAACGCAATAAGGCAATGTGAGAAGATATGGGGGCCTATCTACCTTTCAACATCAAAGTTTGACTGCAGAGTATGTTTGGTCATTTGCTGCTTAATGTTACATACTCTATACTGATGCCAAAATTATTGGCCTGCCTTCTGAGTGCTACTGATAGTGCTTTGTTCAGTTCTCTTTTCTTTCCTAATCCGCTTGTAATTGTCCCTTTTTCACCGCAAGAAACATCAAGAGGGCAAATAAACCAAACTACTTAGTCTTGATGAACAAAAAACAATGTTATCTGTGGTCTGTGCTTGTGTTACTTCCCACTTAGAATACTGAGAGCTTCCAAGATATTTTCTTTTTCCTGCCATGTAAATAATGTGTGAAGTATTTCACAGGAGCATTCACTGTGAAAGGTGCCTAACAGATTTTGTAGTCCATTTCCTGGGATTATAGCAGAATTAACTTCGTTATCCCTAAGCACTCCATAACAGATGGGTGTTTAGCCTGGCCTGAAAAATCACCAGAAGCTCATAATTCCCCAAAACTGTACCTTTGGATAATTTATTCTTACAGTTATAGTATTCCGTCAGAATTTTCCATATTGTGTTATGAAACTCTCACTGCTTTACTCTTCCGATACTTAGATAAGAGGCTGGTTTTAAATCTTTCGTTTCTTCACCAAAAATTACTGTGCTTGTCACCTTTTCTTCTGAAAATACAGGTCTTTGAATCTAGATCTCTATTTATAGCTTTATCAAACATGGGATAGTACTTTGAATTTGGGTTTGCAGCTCAGTAGAATGCTTTTCTTTCAGAAAAGCGGCACTCTTGATTTGTCAAGCACAAGTCCCTATGCCTCTGTGAGAATTAGTATTAGTCATCATCCCATTCTATGCATTTTACATTTCGTTATACTTCCCAGTATATGTAGATAGCTGTTGTCCATATGTATTGGTTCTTTTTGTGTTTGGTTTTCTCAGGGTTTTTTTTGTGTGTTTCCAGCCATTGCTGTTTTATTGCTATTTTAATTGTTGATTGTTCCCTGCTGGTTTAACAATGACCATTGAGAATTACTTGTGGTCAGATATTTATCCAGTGATGTGTTTGCTTTATTATGTTCCAAAACCTTGCTTTTGACATTGATCCAAGAGTGATATCATTCAGCCGTCGTCCATTGGTTTTCATCTGCTGCTTCCCATTTCCCATGTCAGCTAGTTAGTAAAACTATGGAATAAAACCAGTTGAATCGTTGAGAATATTTTGGCTTCAGCTAAACGGCTGAATAGTTGCCAAGCAGTCTTTCCTGATCCTGAGGAGAAAAGAAATCCAGAATAACTAAAAAAAAACAACTGCTTATCTTTAGCTGATCAAACTCCAATGCCTTTCTCCTTCCTCTACCAAATAGTAGCATGTCAGAAAATCCACTGGAGACCCAATGCAATCCTGAGTCAGCAGGTCTCATCCACCATCATCTCTATGATGTTTGAAAGAAGGATACTGAGTCTTCCCAACTCAGACCACCTCACACACCCATCCTGAAAATCTATGAAATCTGAATCTATTTCCGTGGGTTCAGCAATATAAGAAAGAATTTCATAAGCTGACTCTAAAACAAGAAGCATAGGCCACCGACAGCTACCTTTAAAGTAAAGAATTATATTGCTGATTTATTTTTTTTTATTATTATCATTCTATATTGTTGCACACCAGGTGGAAAATTTGGCATACGTTTTGTATGTAGTTAGCAGCAGAAATTATTACATTTATAAGATTGTAATTTGAACATACACTTTCAGATTGAAAACTGCTTTCTTGGGTATGCTGAAAACATGTATGAATGAGTCACTCTTAGAAGGTAAAGGAGACATAAAAACCAGCCATGTGAAAAACCATGCCACCAT
The DNA here is from genome assembly GCA_025448015.1 of Bolborhynchus lineola. Lineage (NCBI taxonomy): Eukaryota > Metazoa > Chordata > Aves > Psittaciformes > Psittacidae > Bolborhynchus > Bolborhynchus lineola. Next base: position 5,444 of record JAOEHX010051808.1, on the reverse strand, counting down.
TTGTGGCTGCTGGTGGTAGAGGCTGCTCGAGATATCTGCGGACATACCTGTATCCACCATAGTCCAAGTTGTTCTCCCTTCCATAGCTACCAAGAACTTGCATAAGATGTAAACAGTTTAGCCTTGTTTTGAAATTTGGAGTGTGTGTTTTATCCATCAAGCTACACAGTGTTTGGCTGCTACCAAAGGAATTGCAAGGTTTGAGTTAGCAATGGGAAGGATCTCTTACCATGTCTGCCTGTCCAATACATATACATTGACAGGAAAAACCCCACAAATAACTAAACAAAGGTCACAGCTCAAAAGAAAATCTCATTTCATATTAAAGCCTATTTAAAAAGTGTTGCAGAAATCATAATTTGCATCATGCCAGATTTTGCCATCCTCATATTGACTAAAGCTTTACTTCTTAGAAAGCTCCATGCCAAAGGGGAAATCAGAACTTATATGTGCAGTTCTGTGCTGTTGTCAGGTATTAAGAATAGTATCATTTTGATATTCTGAGCTACAGATTATCTTCAGAAATAAAAACTAAGCTAGCAGTAGTATAAAATATAAGTTTGACACCCATTTTAAAAAGAATGGTGTTGATTTTGAGATGATTGATTCTATTAAGTAATTAAATATTACTCAGTTGCTGGAATTTTGGCAATTAATACTCACTGTTTCTGATGACCATCTAGTGTTTGCAGCAAAGTCAAGCTAGAGGTGCTAGATAAATCAGAGTTTCTTTTTTTTAATCATTCTTTGGTAGTTCAGAAAAGGGCATGATCAGCCAGTCAACTTATAGACATTTAGATTTTTTGAAAGCTGTCATGGTTCAAAGTATTTTCCTCCATTCATCAACCACTCTTAATTTAAAGGTGTCCAAGGCCAGGTTGGACACAGCCTTGAGTGATACGGTTTAGTGGGACGTGTCCCTGCCCATGGCATTGGGGTTGGAACTAGATGATTTTAAGGTCCTTTCTAACCCTAACTATTCTATGATTCTATGAAATAATGTGACTTGTTATTCTCAGGTTGTGCCCAAAAGCTGCTTTCAGGCTTTGGATTTTCCTTTGGATTTGTCAGCTGTAAAAACCTGTTTTCAGGTGTTTTCTTCTATATGCATGCTTACGGTTTCCAGTCAAGTCATACTGACAACAGTCTTAATAAACGAGGTTGCGAAGAGCCTTTCAGAGTAGGATGATATGCTCCATTTTGTAAATGTTAGTTGTTATTTTCTTCCTCATCTTTTATTTTTTAACTATCCATTTCAAAGTATAGCTGTCCCAGTTCTTTAAATATAAGTAACAACAAGCCATTCTCATTTAATATACTACTAACAACAAGAGGAAGTCCTAGTTCAGGAAAGCATGGAAACCTTCGTCAAAATGTAATTGCACAGTTAAACCTCACTGACATGATACTTCGTGAAATAATTGATTTCAACACATACCTAAGTGCTACCTTCACTGAAGACAGGCAGACACACATACTAAAATCATTTCCTTGGCTGGAGCAGAGCAGAACATCTTTACTGTGGTAATGAAGAAAGTGGACCAGGCAATGCCCTTTTAACTGTTTTGACTTAACATATTTTATTTCCAAGGTTCTGTAAACCATATAATTTCCAGAAGCTGTCACATGCTTGGGGATTTTTTGGTTTTCACTTGTTAAAATTTTTACATAACCAGCATTTTGTGCTCCATAGCAGATTCATTTATGTTCTGTAGACTCTCTCTGTTACCATTTTCTATGCATTAATATGTATAATAAAAATGTCCAGTACTATATCAATAATACTCAATATGTGTTCATGCTGAAGTCCCTCAAAAAATGTCTAAAAGTATAGTTCTTGTTTCAAGTCGGTTTTGCAAGCAGTTGGTTGCTCTATTCTTTCATAGAAATGAAGCCCTGTAACACATTTCTTGTTTACTTTCTGTAGGAGTAATAGTTTATCCAAAGAACACAAAAAGTCCAAACTCCAAAGAAGAAACATGCTATGCTATTTATACCATTTGTCTTAAAAGTTTGTGGAAATATGGAGAAACATGTGAAAATGAGATTTTCACTTTTCCTAAAGCCTGGTTAAAGGTAACAAACAGTCTGGGCAAGATACTGGATTAAAAACTGATCACAAGAAGTTAGCAGATTATAAAAGCGAGAAAGAATAATCTTCAGAACACTGTGTTTGGCTTTGTCCATGTGTCAAGTGTCAGCTACTTTTTCTGTTTTTCAACTGAATGCTTTCTAAAGAGTATGGTATTGTCTGTAGTTTCTCCAGAGTGTTTAAAAGTTAATTTTGTTGGACTTTGTTGACTTGGGCTCAGCATATTGAGAGGGGAGAGGCACATGGCAAGAAGCAGAAAGAAAATGCCAAGGCCACCCCTCCAGAACTATAATACCTGTTTACATTTTCTGCTATTTCTAAAAAGAGGCTTGTTGAATCATGAAAGAAATCCCTGAGGCTTTATAAGTTCGGAGTATTATAGGAGATAAAGCCTTATGCCATCCCAGTGATAGCTTAAACCTCAGCTAAATATGTTTGTGCAGCCACATCACTGTAAGCAGTGATTTTTTTTCAGACTTTTGAAGAAAGGTCAAAAATTTCAATGGGCTAACCTTAGATAAAATGTAGGACTGGTAGGCATTTACTCGCTGGGACAGGAGTAACATCAGTCTCTGAAGTGGGTCTAAATTTTGCTGAGCAGTAAATAGGAAATGCGAAATTAAGTTGAAAACTATAGCATGTGTATTAACTCTCAGATTGTGGACTTGCATAAGTTCTTTCTTATGTGTTATGACCTATTTTGGAAGAATTAATGAAAATATGTGTTATCTCTTAATTTAGGCAGATCTACTCATGATGATTCCATAGGAATCTGAACTGGAAGTTATTTTATAATTCAACACTTTGTAATAGGTTCTGATATTGCAGCTGGAGCTGAAGTGAGCTTTGCCCTTAATAGCCAAGGATCCAACCTGGATAATTTTGATTTTGGGATTTTCACCTCTGAAGTCTTCAGGAGAGTAAAATATGTACTATAAATGGGAGTTTGTTTATGTTTCTAGGTATGCTAACACAAGGCATTAACCCAGTTTGTTTTATTGTGCTGGGCACCACACAGTGAACTTTAAGACCAATAATAATCTGGTGGATCTTGTCTAGACTTTAAATTTATACTTCATATTTGCTTGATTTAAACTGTATCCTGATCTGGAAGGGGAGAAAAATATGTTAAGACACACTGCCCTCCTTTTGGCAACTGATACCTTTTCCAGAGAATGAGCTTCAAGTCAGAAGTAATAAATGGAAGCAAAACTTACTAAGACATGGTGCTAAGACATGATGAACCTCCAGGAATGGTTAGACTAGTAGTTTTTAATTATTAGTTTATGCTGCAAGAGCACCCTGAAGGTGAGAGTTCCTGGGTGAATATTAATGAACCCCCATCATGTCTGTTTCAGAGAGGGAGACACAAAGGCCTGCTGACACAAATCCGTGATTTACTCTTCTCAGTTAGTAAAATTTGGTGGTTTCTTGTTTCTAGTTTCTTCCTAATACCTGTGAATCACAAAGGCTTCTCCTATAGTTTGCTTTTTTCCTTAGGCAAAGTGTTCAAACCTATTTCTCACAGTCTGTAAGGAGCAAGGATGATGGTAGCTGTTGGGGAGGAGGAGGAATAAGAGGGGCGTTGACTCCACTGCTCTCTTTCTCCCTTGTAATACTGTGATGGCTGAATACTGCCTGCCAGTTCCTAGCTACTCTGTATTTCTATAACAGTCTATAAAATAGATCTGTATATAGCTCATTATGAATAACTATTTGAAACATGTGCTTTATCAAACACTTCACAGATAAAACAGACATTTTCAGATAGTGTGACAGTTATTTTACATTTATTATATAGCCAATAAGCTAGGAGAAAAATGAACATTGAACATTCATTCTGAAACTGAAATCATAGCAGATTTAGTGTAATGGATGTAATGCATTACTGCATATGATGAACAGACCATCCGCCAGCATTATAAATGCCATTGTTTAAAACAGCTAAATCGTTATCTAGAGAAGTGTTTGTTAAAACATGAATTGCTGGGAAGGAGGGATCATCAAAGCTAGAATTAAAAAAAGAAATATATTGGTCTCAGTTGTGTTTAATTCTCACTCGGGAATCAGCAGAACTGGAATTATCTGTCACATGCAGCCTGAGGAGCTCGAAGGAAAACAAGTTCCAAGTACTTGAGGCAGAGTGTCACACCTGGGCCAGACCTGAAGGCAGGTGTGGCAACACCCTGTAACTCCTCCATGGCTTCTGCAAGTGCAGCTCTGTCTGTTCTGGGACATTCATCAGAGCATCTGTACCCTGACCCTGGTCCTGCTGTTGGAAGGCTCCTGCCAGCACTGTTTGTGAACAGCTGGGGCCTCCAGCAGCTGCATGTGCTGGGGTCTCCTGGGTCTGCCTCTAGAAAACTTGTGCCATTTTCACAGCCTCTAGATTCTCAGCTGCTCTGCAGGTCAAAAAAGTCCCTGTCTGCTTTAAATTGCAGCAGCCCATCCTAGGCCACTTCTGGGGTTGCTGTACCACCTATAGTTATGATAAGTACACCTCATCTGCCCATTGGCACGTTTCCTATGCAGATGTGTGTGTGAAAAGAGAGGAAGCAGCTTCATGTTGTGATTTACAGTTGCAGGTCCCAAACAAACCCTTATAATGACAATGTATTAAAGGAGCTAGTCAGGGTACCAAGTCAATTGACAGAAAAGAGCAGATCTAGCAGCATGCAATTTACTTCATATTTCTTACTGGACAAAGGTGGCAGTGGCAAAGCATCTTTTTTCCTCCTCTATTACATGTGCAATGTGTGCCTCTGAAATGCATCATTCTTCCCATTTCTTTTTCTTTCTGGAAAGGGCTCTTGTTCACTTCTTTTCCAGGACTGTCCTTTGGGAGGTTCAAATATCATTTATTCACCTTTGGGGAAAAATGCTGTCTGGGACCAGATTTGAAAAATATAGAACTAGCCAAATGTGGCAGATTTCCAGCCTGCAATTGTGTTACATTATAAGGCAAAATGATTTTACAGTAGTTATGCAATAAACATATGTAATGTATATATGTACAACTTGTGTAATTCATCAGGCATTTGAAGCAGAGCAACTTAAAATTTAAAGTTGGCTCTCACCTTTAAAATAAGAAAAATAACATTAAGTAAAGCAAAGAAACAAGCTTCTTTGCTAAACTTTGAAAGTCAGCAAACCCTTCCTAAGGAGCACACCCACTTCATCATACCACAGTGCTTTACTGTCAGCATGTTCTAAATATGATCATGAATAAGGGCTCCAGCTCAGGATATGAAAATTGGGCTTTCTAATAAAAGCAAAAGTTTCTATTAAATCTGAAACATTTTGTGAAACTAATTTGTTGCCGTTTTGATACGCTGGATATAGTATAGGAAGC
>JAOEHX010051805.1:0-58391 GCA_025448015.1 Bolborhynchus lineola | reverse complement strand
GAAAGACCTACTGCAGCTTAAGATTGGTTTCTCAGAAGCAGCTTACCTTTCTTCAAAAATGTATTCAATTGATTTGAAATAAGTCACTCTTACTGTGGAAAAGGTGTATGCAACAGCAGGAACTAGTCAGAAGAACCTGATCTAAAGTCACACACATCCAATCTGCAGTAATCCTTTGCAAAGAAGGCCAAAGTCTTGTGCTGTTTCGGTTGCTGTGCTAGTCTCAATATAACCTGTTTGCAACCGATGTCACTAAATATGTCTGCATTTGCAGCATCTTTGGGTTTACCTAAACTAGAAGGCTGCTGAAAATAAACTAGTACATGAATAATACACCCCAGCTGTTGTATACAAACTCCCTGTGTGTATATTGTGTTCTACCTGGAAGGAGCATCTGTACCGTGGTAAGAATTGAGACTGCAACCTGTGCTGCCACATCAGATTTAATTTCACTAGCTCACATACTAACAGCTTAAGCAAGAGAAGCATAGTTACCGACCATGTAAGCAGTGCAACAGCACGGCAGTGAAGGACCTAAAAGAGAAGTGAGCACTTGCAGGTGACTAGATAACAGGGACCAATATTTTTTTGTTAACGACATCAAGGTTTGTGTCAGCTGTGCCACACTACTGTCAGCATGAGATTCCTGTGAGCACCCTCTAACCACTTCAGGCAGTCAGGCAGATTAGCACAAGCGGTTTGAAAAAGAGTGGGAAGTAACCAAGTTTAGTTTGCTTGAAGTAAATGGTTGTCATGACAGGGAAGGAAAAGCAGTAGCAGAGAATAAAATCTTCAAATTCTCCTACAAACAAATAAATCTGTTCCTTCTCTCCTAAACAAACCAAAGAACTCGTCAGAGGCCAACACAGCCACTAAGTCCCAGTGCCAGTCCCCAAATAGCAGCATGCTTTATAAGCCCATCAAAGCAAACACGATTTATGATAAAAAATCCAATTAAAAAGAGTGGAAATAATATTTGTGATCTATTGAGAACTCACAGACAAAAAGAAACCAACCAACCAAAAAAACTAAACCAAACCATGACTGACCTTACCTTGTGCAAGTTATTGCAAGTGCTAGTTCAGGTGCACAAACTTCATGTTGCAGGGAGGCCTCAGTATACCCACCAGCACCATTCTGAAACCTGAGCTAAGATGTCACGAAAAAAGATATAGTGGTTCCCAGAGTGAAAATTGTCCAGACAATTTTTGCTGTTTTTAATTCAAAATCCTGCACAGCTTTATCACACTTGCCTTTGTAAGCCCCTAAACAACAGCCCAGATTTCTTGTACAACACCATAATTTCTTGTAGACCTAACATCTCTACTCTGATGGGCTGCTACAGGCAGGAAAGGAGACTTGCACAGAAAGGTGTAGTAGGTTTTCACAGAGGAAGCTTAACATAGGACACTAATGAAAAAACAGCAGGAGCTTGGGGGTGGTGGTCCTATTTTTGGGGGTTTTAGTTCATCACCCAGAGAAAAAGAATGAAATATTTCAATTACATACAGAGCTCAGGCTAAGACCAAAACAGAAGTAACTGAGTAACCAGTAAAGCACAAGGCATCAATCATGTCAGTAGATTGATCCACCAAATGATACTAAGTTCAAGGGACTGATCAATAGCCTTGGGGGAAGGGCTGCTCTTTGGGCAGACCTCAAGGCTGGAGAAAAGGTGTGACAGGAGCTTCAGCAGCAGAAAAACAATGGCAAAGCAAAAATTCTACAGCCAGGAGAGAATAACCCCAGGCCAGACCCCCACTGGCTAGGTAGGTGTTCTGCAGAAAAGCAAAGTTCACAAGTTGAACATGAGTTTGTAGTTCGCCCTTGTGGTGAAGACAGCCAAGTATGGACCAGGCTGTGCTAGCCACAGCACAGGACGCAGGTCAGGGGAAGAGATTACTCTCTTGTATTTAACACCTGTGAGATTGCACCTGGAGTGCAATGTCCAGTCTTGGCATTTCTAGGGCAAGACAAACATTGAAATATTGGAGCAAGTCCAATAGATCATCACTGAGATGAGTGGGAAGCTGAAGCACACAGCACGCAAGGAGACACCAAAAGAACTGATTATTAAGAAATTTCACCATGAGGTTAGTCACACACCAGCACAGTTGCCCAAACAGGCTGTGGAATCTTCATTCCTGGATGTACTCAAACCTCTACTAGACAAGGCTGTTGCAAGCAACTTCACAAGTTTCCCCTTCTTTGAGTGAGGCTGGACCAGGTGGTTTTCACAGGTCCCTTCCAATCAACATCAGTATATATTTCTGCATAATGATACCAATTTAATATCTTCCTTTCCATTTCTCCAAAATACACCCTTCCTTTCAAATGAATGCTTTACTCTTTCATTTGCTCTCTTTGCTTAATCACAAAAAAACCCAAAACAACAAAACAAAGAACCCACACCACCACCAAACATCCTAAAACTGTACCATATGCTCATTTTTCTTTTCCTTATTATAAGAAGCCTCAAAACACCTCCTTACATCAGAAAAATTCCTTTCAATCTGTTTGGCTAGAAATATTGAACTTCCTGGCATGTCAGCTAAATGCATCTCTCTGACATCTAAGTAATCTGTTACCACCTGGAAACCAGCTTCCTAGCAATTGGGTCTTTACTTAAGAGAGAACACTAAACTGTAAAGGTGACTTCGCTTGTTCAAAGCTATTCTTCTATACCTTTCTCTGTACCTTAGAAGCTATTCTAAGGAGGACAGGCAACTGTTTCTTACTGAAGTGACTTCACTGATGACTAAGATTTATGGTTGATGAACAGTTTTTTCCCTTGCTAGCTGAGAATTTAATTCTTCAACAAAGCTCAGAGTGGGGCTTCTGTTTCAAAATTCATCTTCCCTTCATCATTATTTACGGTGCATTTTGTAACACAGAACAAGATGTTTAATTAGCCAAGCTCACGATCAATACATATACTTCCACATACAGCAATGCCTGGAATGTCACACTGGAGGAAGTTGAAAGATTATCTGTATTATAAACTACTCTCAGTTATATCACTCCTTTCATCTCCCCAGTACAAATGCTTCTTTTCCTTGTCATAATTTTATGTTTCTATGGTTTCTTGTTTCCCTTGAGTTTGTCTTTTTTTTTTTTCATGCATTGCAAGTTATTCCATGCTACTACTTAAGATCAGGATTTATTTCCTGAAAAATTAAGATGAAAAGTAGATATGAGAAAAAAATATAGAACTGGCTGTTCTAATTACTAGTACAAATGTTGGTTTGTTGGGATTTTTTTTCCTGTAATATATTTTAAGTGTGGGTTTCTTTTTTTTCCTTTTTATTCTATTATTTCGGTAATTTAAGAACTAAGATACAAAGCTCATCAAAGTTAGGAATGCATTGGGTGGTCAGAGAAGAAAAAAAATGCAGTGTAACCAGGAGAAAGGAGAAGCAATTAAGAGATCATCAAAAGCAGTGTTCCTGGGCCTGGACTTGTACCTAAAGACATGCATTGCATAATGCTTGCAGATTATTTTTATTATGCACTGTCTATATAGCACAGTTCACATGCCTTATTACACTACACATAAGGTTCATAAATATACACAATACTGTAAAATGTTGTGGGGTTATTAATCTAGTTTTATAAAAAGCAAATGAAGTCTATTCCAGCCCAGGAAAACAGCTCAAGTGACAATTACAAATTTATTTATATCAAGTTCCTTGGGTCACAAGAGAAATCAACGCTAATCACCAACTCGCTGCTCCAGCTTTTTCACTAAAGACAGTCATAAGATAGCATTACTTTTTAACAGAATAAAAGCCTGATGCAAACAAACTGTCCATCAATATTTAATTAAAATATAATGAGGAACAGGAAAATCAGCTCTGGGTACTGTTTAAGGTTCTGTGGGACCATTTAAGCACTGCATCATGTGTCACATAAGCTTGTTGACAAGGAAGCCAACATGACACCTAAGCACAGAGTTACTAATATAACACCATGCATTTTAATATTCAGTCCTAATTTTATGCATATTGAGGAAAGAATCATTCTACCCCTGGCATTCCTGCACAGATTAACCATCAGCACAAGGGTCTCACCAAAAGCCTGTGGAATCCTGTGAAAGTGTTTCCTTTAACTTACATGAGCTTTTATTCATTTTATGTACTATTACTCCAAAGCAGAGACATTTTGTGGGCTTTTTAAAATCCCTTCTCAAAACACCTATGCTTATTGTCTGTCTCACAAGCAAATTATTACTTTGTTGGTTTCACTTAAAAAGCACATAAAAATTTGGCAAGGAAGTGGAGAAAACTGGAGTGCCATCATTTCGTTTTTAATTCACACAGCTGCTCAGTGTCAAAAAGCCATTAAAATTAATGTCATCATACAGAAATGTACTTCATTGATTTTATTATTTATAACTTGGGTTAGTTATTTATGGAATTCTAATGAGAAAAATCACAGATTTGGGCCCAAAATTCATCACAGAACAAAAAAATGTACGTTCATATCTTGCAGGCTTTATACCTCTAAATTAAGATATTTATGACATTAACAATTTTCCCAGGATTCCTGTCACACTCAAAACAGAAGAGTTACAAGTGTAAGGTAGGGCTTTGTTTTCATTCTTTCTGTAATACAGTAAAAGGACATGAACCTGGCAATAAAAAAGTGAAGCAATTAAAATACTACTTTATTATTCTAAATATTCACCAGGGATAAGTGTACTGATAAAAGAGATTATAAAAGCACTACCAAAAAAAGTGACCAAGACCAAAATGTTCATTGTTTATAAATTGTTTTAAACAGTACCTAGGTTAGGACCCAGCCTACAAAAGAATGCAAAACATTTTTTACAGAAAAACAAAACTTATAAGAAACTTCTGCCTTACAAGAAATCACCAAAATAATGAGTATGGTCATATTCAAATCAGCCCTGCATAAGCCAGCTCAATTCCAGAAAGTATGGGAAAATGAACCATAAAGTCAAGAACAGATAGATGCCATTACAGGGCTGAAATGGGTGACTCACTAGCAAGCATCAAGTACCAGCTTGGAGACTGGCACAGTACTCATCTGTGAGATTAGGTGAGAGGCTGAAGTTGATCTGATTAAACCAATGCAATATGTGCATCAACAAGTACCAGCCTGCAAAGAAGTTTTACAGACCTCAGAATTTAGGTTCAAACTGAAAATCTAGATGATTTCCTTGACAGATCCTGACAACAACAAAGAACTATTTCATTTCACCCACACTCAGCCTTGTCAAAATTGTCTTAACTCCACAGTCTGAATAAAATCCTGCTCAGCCGTAAGGTCACTGGAGCCACCAGATTGGTACCTGTGCCTCTGACAAGAAGGCTCCCACTGAAGCATGGGACTGTTGGTTCCTAGTCTTCACTAGACACCAATTTCAGAGTGCCGTGATGTACCTTATAACCTGTACCTTGAGATCCATAGTTCTGTTGAATGCCAAAAACATATTCTTAACTTCCTCAATGGAACCTTAAAGCTCCTATTTTAGTTTATTTAACCAAGGTAAACCGCTGAAATCACTAACTGATGCACTCTAATGTAACTGCAGATCACCAGAGGCAGTCCTTTCCATACCCCCAGTGAATGAGCTAATCACAAGATAAAAGGAGAATAGAGAAATACTCTTCCCTTTCAGGTTTCTTTATCTGGAAAGCTCCCAGAAGTTTCTACTTAAATTATTTTTTAATTCAGAAAGAATTTGAAGTAGTTTTGGTTGAGCAAAGCTGTATATCTACTAAGTACTTATTAATAGATAAAAGTACTGTTCCAGACCCATGTAGAAATATCTTGCTTCTGGCCTAAAGAATTCAGATGAGAGGAATTTTTAAAACAGTAATTAAATTATATTATAGTATGTTTTCTTCTTGTTAAAGGTCAGCTGAGCAAAGGCATCCTAATAAAAACATTTTTCTAAAGATATACTATCTGCTGCATTTCAAACTAAAAAGTGCTGAAAATACCATCACTAAAGCAACTTAAAGAAATATAAATTAACTCCAATGTAACTTCTGGACACAAATTATATCCAACCACAAAAGCTCTGCTCTTCTGAGAGTTTGCTCAGGTACATTTCTAACAGAATACATTTGCACAGATAGCTATCTTAAGCTTACCAACTACCATTTAAAAAGTAAAAACGATTAGTGCAGAGCATCTCCTTTCTTTACAGAGTGTATTTTCTCCTATTTTTATGGCCACATACAAGAAGCCAAGATAATACATCACAACACTACAATGACAAGAGATCCATAATATTCTTTCCAGCTTTACATGCTCCATTAATCAGCCCCTAAGACAGAAGCCATTGAGTACATCTCATAGTTAGATAAATGTTCTACCTATTTTATATGTAATCCTAGAAATATGCTACCATCATCTTTCCTGTTTTTTCTCTCTGCTTTGGTTTTGATAACATTTACTGTCAGCTGTGAGAAACAGTACACATCCATTTCTGAAAGTCCATTTTGCAATATGCTGCAATTGTGACCTGCTTGGTGCTGGGCACTCAATTTGCTGAGACTTGAAAATTCTCCTTTTGGCTGAGCAAAAAGTGGAGACAGAGGAGGTGCTGTAACATCTACAGCAGTTCCTGATGTGGCCACATGGGCGGAATCATTCCTAACGCTTTCAACATTGACTACAGCTGAACAGTGATGGCAGCAGAATTTTTGTAGTGGCTCTTTCCCCTATCACATGATAGTGAGGTGAACTGAGAAAGTGCATGCAATGCACTGGACCATGATTATTGCTTGTCTTCCCTGTGCATTCTCTTTCTGGTTTTAATCCTTTGTGATCTCACTTCCACAGAAAAATGCATACCACTCATAGTCTTATATCTGTACTTTACATCCTGTACTCTGCAAATTTTAAGGCTAAAATATATGCTGATTATGCGTTGAAACAAAGTTCAAACCCCCAAAAAATTACAAAGAGCATTTCAGCAGTCAGTATTAACTCTGACATATACATCATGTTTTACTTCTGTAGATTTTCTGCCTTTTCCTGTTTCTCCTCCTCTACTCTGACCCTGCTTATGCAAGCAAAGAGAAAAACTCAGATAACTTAAATTGTACCTCAACCCTGTAATGAACTAGACATTTTTTAGACTTTTAGAGCGTAAATAACAGCTATGATTTAATCATTTTGAATGTTCTTTCTGCATTTGGATTTCAACCAAAAGTGGGAGCAGAAATTATGATTGTTTCAGATGTATCTTTGATAAATATTGCCAATGTGTTCATGCTACGTGGGACACAATGATAGATATTGCAGAATCTTACTGCACAAAGCTATCAGTACTCAGATGGGCTTCACAGCCTTAAAAATTGATACCAAAAATCTGGATAATTTGGACAAGCTTTGGTAGCCATAAAATCAATTCAAACAAACACGAAAAAAATTTTCATGTCTTCCCCACAGTATGTAGAAAGCCAATGCAATGCCTGACAAAAGCAACATCAAGATTAATATTGAGCATAAAATTGATCATGAAGAAGGGTGATTTTAAAAATTTCTCTCTCCTGTTAACACTTTGATATAAAGACAACTGAATTCAGTAGGATTCAGGAGCCCGTAGATTAGATGGAGTTTGGATTAGACCTTTAGTTCTGGCTGTCCAGATGCACTGATTCATGAAGAAATTGTTTCTATCTGCAAAATGAGTGGGGAAAGAAATAGCTTTGCCTTTTAACTTGATCTGTACAAATAAATAAATAAAATGGATAAACCGGTTTATGTTACTTGAAAAATGACCCCATGTCACAACTTTTAATTGTTTTATGCCCCTGTGATGAGAAACTATAAAGCCTGAATGAAGCATGTATGAAATTCCCCTTTAGACAGGCACATGGGAATATCAAAGAGAAGAGCATTCCCCATGACAGAAACACCTAAGGCAGTTTGCAGACCTTAACAGGATGAAGGTACATCGAAATACAAGTCCTACTGTTTTAAGGCTGTTAAGACTGAATAGAGAAGATGAACAGCAATTGAAGGAGAAACACTAAAGCAAAATAGAATTGTAACTTCCAGACAGACAGTGTCTTGCTTTTTCTGCTGTTTGCCATACGTAGTGTAGTAAATGCAAACCAAACACTTATGAAAATACCAGGGATAGGAAAAGAGCATCTTCAAGCTATCAGAAGTTTGAATCAAAAACTTTACGCTTTTAACTCATGTTAAACTCATTAAATTTTATGAGTTTTTAACTCATGTTAATTGCATGGGGTTTCATCAGTTACAACATTGCTAATTCTAATCTAGTTCAACTGTTCAATCACCAGTAGCTTTTTACCATCAAGCTACTGAATTGTTATCCTTGTCTTCTTACTCTCACTGTTTATGTCTCACCGTCTTCCCATTCTTTTTCCTTACTCAATTTGAAAGCCTGCTTTACTGTTCCTAATCCAGACCTTATTAACCCTACCTCTATCCATCTGTCTGTGTCTCAGTTCCTTTTCACGGTTAGACAGAGCTTTTAGAATTCCAGAATCTGTTTCTCTGCCTATTAGTTACCAGCTGAGCAGTCTAAATTGGTATATAGTCACACCATTCAAGCAAAATTGCTCTTTGTGTTTCTAAGCCTCCTTATCTCTGTTCAGTCCTTGTCTACTTCACATCTTTTTGCGGCGACTCAATGTATGTATTTTCCTACTTTCTCCATAAACTGCCCCAACAATGTCCTAGTATGGGTCTTCATTTACTTTGGTGCCTGCTGTTTCTGTGGTTGCTTTTCCGCTCTGCTTTTTAAACCCTAGGGACCCCAAACTAAAGATCTGCTTGCTGCATGCCAGCGGCAGATTCAGTGAGATCATTAACTGTAGAAAGAGTCAGTGGCAGGCAGAGAACATGATTTCCTCTCCCTGCTGCCATCCCTCCTCATCCAGTCCTACCCTGTCCTCTGTACAGGACAGCTTCCCAGCATGGCAAAAGCAGAGTATGAGAATAACCCATCAAAAAGAGGGCACTCAGAGACAGTGCAAGAACCCCACATATGCCATGTCAAACCAGCCTGGAGCACTTCACGCCTCTTCAAACTGGCACCATCAACACCCCTAAGCCTGGCTGCGGCTTCCCTCTCCCTTCCGTGCAATGGCAGACTTCTCAAAACTTTACATCACATTCAAGACAATCAGTCGAGCCCTCCTCTGCGCATGTGCAGCCACACTGCTATGTCAGCAGCAGCAGCAGGACAGACAAACAGCCCTTATACTACTCACACAAGACTCCCAATAGAGATTTATTACCACTGCTGATGCAAACAGCAAGAGCAAAAGAGGTTTGGCTTTGAAAGAAAATATGTTTCTCTTGGCAGAAATAAAGAAGTATTTAACTAAACCTTTTGTCCTGACTTGTGTGCTGCAGAGGGGCCTCAACTTCCACCTCTCATCACCACTGGCATGCTAGCCCAGGGACAGCCTGGCTGGCCAGCCTCTACTGTCCCTGGCCAAACTGGTCATCCCTGCTTTCTCTGGACTAGATCTACAGACAAGATCCAGTGAAAAGTATCTGGGTCAAAAGGAAATCAAAAAACTAACAGACATGCCAGGATACATCATAGCCCTGGAATCTCAAGGAAAGTAAGGAGCAATCTGTTTTTTCCAGACTTTTAGGCTGGGCACTGGGCTAGCAGTAGGAACTCCTGCTTGGCACTGGGTTAGCAGTAGGAACTACTGCTTGGCACTGTCCCTGCTGTAGCTGAAGTCCTCTCAGTCAGAACTCAGCCCTTAATCTTCTTGGTGCCCTGCCCATTAGTGACCTCTTTATGTCCTATGTTGTTTTATGTTACCTCAGAGGTAAGATTAACCACTTTTCATGATGCCACTAGATCTGCAGGTTCTTTCACCAGAAATATTAAGAAATCCCTCTCATCATTCAATTTTTTCTCTCCCCATTATCCCCTAAAATTATTTTCCTAAGTATCCTTTATACAGGTTTTTCTATGATTTCCATATCCCACTCTCTCTCTATTCATATTCTTTACCTTACTTCTTCCAGGAGACACACATAAAAAAGGAAAATAGAGCAACAACCATATGCTTCCTTTCTGATCTGTATCCTTATTTACATTAGTAGCATCCCATTACGATGAATGATTCATGGAATTAAGATCCATTGAGTGCACAGCCAGCTTACTTTAGCCCTAAAATGGACTGATAGATAGCAAAGAACAGTTGGAAGACTAACATTTGCAAAAAGAACAGCTGTTTTTGAAAGAATGTTTCTCCAAGACTTAATTTACCCTATGAAAAGTTTCACTGATTAGGACAACAAAAGCTCCACACATGTAAGTTATCTGATAACTTGAAAAAGATGAAGGCTTTCTTGTGCCAAAAGCACTTTGAAAGTACTAACCAACAAATACTTACAGACCCACTGGACTGTCCAAAGTATTTCGGGGTTTCAATTTATTTTAAATGCAGCTCACTATGGCCATTTAAACAGATGAAAAACTCATTTTGATATAGAAAAAAAGAGAAGATTTAGCATGATGCAAGACAGTCAAATCAACCTTTGTGCACCTGTAGCATGCATAAAGTAGGTTTTTTCTGTTACTCTTGCTATCATTGAGAAAATAACATTGCCTTGAGGAGTATCAGAACACAGATTTTTTTTTTTATTTTTTATTTTTTTTACACACTTAGAAATGAGCTCTTAATTTGTTACTTCCTGCAATACCATCTAATTCAAGGTCTGCTTCAGAAATACCTTAATACCGTCATACTATCAGGCATTTTTGCTTTCAGGTTAGGGTGTTACAATCCCCCACACAAAATGCATTGTGCTGATTTTGCTAAAAGAAAATTGCCACCAACATTTAACTTCTGCTTTTAGTTTCATCATTAGCCATGGTTAAAAATGCAACTCAGAACAACATGCAAAGGCCAGCTGAGAAAAATCTATAATCTGCTCTTCAAGCAGTAATCCTAACATGGCTTCAACTGTTGCCTCTTGGCTTTATAATCATACATTACTTATGTTTGGGAGCAAGTGATTATTGCCTCTGACACAAACCTGATGAAACTAGGGTATCTAACTGCTATTTTATGCACTACCACAGTCTACATGCTAGTTTTTGCCTTGCATTTGGGTTGAAGACACTACAAGAATTTACAGAATGACCAAGCAGTTCAGGCCAAAGGTTCATTGAGCCCAGTGCTGTCTCTGCAGCAAAGCTGTAAGAGATGCTTTTCAGGAATATCATGGGCCCACTTTCCCCAGTCTACAACCTCCTCCATCATACAGACTTCCTGAATTTGGAGTGATTTCCAACCCTAACTATTCTATGATTCTACAATGGACAAAACTCCCCTGCACTTATACTATCCATCTATGTAGCTGCTGTTCATTAATTCATGCAATTCTCTTGAACCTGCTGGTACTATCCACCTCCAGTTTCCTGTACTTATAAATGGCAGAAGCTCACAGCCTGCAGTGTAAAGTACTTTTGAGTGCTTAAAATTTATCTACTACCATTTACATCTAGTGCCCCTCAACTCCTGCATTTTGGAACTGATGAACGACAGTTTCAATAACCCTTACATGTTGCCTTAATGATTTTGCAGTTTTCAGTCACCTCACCTCTCAACCTTTTCTCCAGACTGAAGAAACCCAGATATTTCAAGTCCCTTCTCAGTCTGCTTCCTCAACTTTATAATCCTAGTTGCCCTTCCCTTTATGCCTCCTGCAATGGTACTACATCCTTCTTCCGGTCAGGAGGCCAAAACTGCACACATTAAATGAGACACAAGTGCATGAAGACAACAGCAAAATAACACACTACATTTTGTCTTTAAAATCCTTCCTGATTATAGTCAAGACTTTAAAAAAAAAAACAACAACCAAACAAAAACAAACAATTTTTTTTTTTTTGGCTTCCGCTTTAAACTGAACTAATAGATTGCAAAGAACTCTCAAGACAGACACAATAAGTCCAAGAGCTCATTCCTGAGTTGCAACTTCCAGTTATGACTACACTAAATATTATGTTCAGAATGTCCCAACCTAGTCAGTGAAGCTTTAGGAATAAGCCCCTGCCTTTCCAAATCTGCTCTGCAAATAAAATCTTGGGCTGTACAGAATTAAAGCATATTTGGTTATTTGATCTTAGCTTCTATTTACAAACAGAATAGATCACAGCCTTATTTCTCAGACCTTTAGTCCCCACACTCTAGGCACTTTTTCTGCAGGAAACCTCTCCCACCTCTTTTTAACCCAGCTTCTTGGAGAAGCAAGTCCCATGCAATTACACTGTGTTTGCATGTGAAAATTTGCCATTCCGTTCCCCAGTTATCTATCTTTGAACCTACTAGCCAATTTCAAACACATTCAACAGAAGGATAAAAATCTCCAAGGCCATTATATCCTTAAGGTTCACAGAAATAGGAAACTGGAAAGAAAAGAAGACCCTGATCAGTGCCTTCACTAAAGGACAAGCTATAACATGCAGTCATCCTTAGCAGAAAACCTGCACAGAAAGCAATTTTCAGGTCCTCAATTGCACATGAAGTTTCAATTGGAGTTTTTACTTCAGTAGACATCAGAGAAAGTAATCATCAGATAGAAATCCATCAGAGACCAGTCTTCATTATTCTAACACTTGCAGAAGTTCATATTGATTCACCTCAGGTAATGACTCGCAGGAAACCACTTAAATTGTTTAATGGCAGGAGAGAAGCCTGGGCCAGATGCAGCCTCAGCTGGAGCTGCCAACAGCCCCTCTGTTCTGGCTTGAAGATATGCTTGGATAAAATTCTCCAATTGGTAGTTTAACTAGTGCCCCTCACGCTAGTACAGCAGAAGAAAGCAAAGAAAAGCATAAAACAACATTTTTTTACTGCAGCAAAATCTATACTCATCAAACACAATTGCAACAACTTGCAGAACAGAGGCTGGCATTCAGCTTTGGCTAATAGGATTAAGAGCAGGGAGAAAGAAGGGAATCACCCCATGCTTCCCACCAAGTGAGCAGCAACGAGGTCAGAGCTTAACTCTGGTAACAGCAAAAATCCTCCTGATTGCCAAGGCAGCAGCTGTGTGCCCATGCTGAATGGTTTGGCTGTGCTGGAGGACCTCCAGGAGAGGCAGCATTATATCTTTCCCACTTTGTCCCAGTTTTGATAGCGGCTGAATGGTTCAGCTATTGAAGGAAGCAAAATACCCCGATGTGCCTAGTTCACATGGCTTCTGCTAAGTGCCATTCTCCCATAGTGATATTGCATGTCAAGGCTTTGAAGACACCAACAGTGTGTGAACTGTAACTGTTGATGTGATAAGTAATATTGATAAACCAATGAGATAAGTTATTTTTGATCATCAAGTCCAACCATTCACCAGTACTGCCGAGACCATCAGTAAACCATATCACTAAGGGTCTCATCTACAGTTTGTGAATACTTCCAGGGACAGTGATGCTACCACTCCCCTGGGCAGCCTGTTCCTATAATCTTCCACATTTTCAACCAAAATCAGACATTCCCATCAGTAAAGGAACTAATTTTCCTGCACACTTGTCATCAAAGCATTTAGTTCACTTAGGCTTTCAAATTCAAAGTACACCCTTGATAATTTCAATAAGTCTACTGGAGCTGTATGTATGTAGGCAGCAGCTTCATGTGAGGAGAGCTGACCTTCACCAGATGATGCAGTGCAAGTGGGAAAATACAAAAGTTATCAAGCAAGAAGAGCTGTCCTTTTTGGCAAACTGATAACTGAAAGGATCTGTGTTAGTGCTACTGTACTAACATTAAACCAACATGATCTGATATTTCAAGCTAAATGATATGCAGATATTCAAATTCAGCCTTTAGGGAAATGAGCTAGAATACTGTAGCACCCATAGTTATAATTTCCAATATTATATAAACCCTTGATGGAGAACAGCATGAATCTTCAGTGCATGTGTGTCCTGTGACAAGAGTTTTTGCACATAACAAAAGAGGTATCATGCTATTATTCAGATCTACATCAGTCCTTAGCAGGTATCTCTTCTGTTCTGAAACACAGAACAGGAAAAAATGGTTATTATGGCTTCAGTAATAAGCATTGCAGAATGCACAATCTGTCCCCAAAAATGGGGAGAGTGAGCATAGGCTGATTGATTTGTCATTTTTAAAATAATCTAATTCCATAAAACAATTCAGAGAGCAGTCACCAAAAAAATTATTAAGAAATAAAAAAGCAGCAGAACAAGGCAACAACATCCAGCAGTGGTTGCAATTGTCTCTGTGCTGGGGCAACAGGGGTGGGAAAAGGAAAGTATTTGGAAAGGAAAAGGCTAAAGATAAAATTAGCTTTGCTCTACAGCCGCCTAAATCATCTCAGGGTGTCATCCACTTGATTTTTGCAGACAGCCTGAAACAGAAGAGCCAAGAGAAATAAATATGGCTCCTGTCAAGTTTAATGGCCTGTTAATGATAGTTTTTGAGATTTGGGCCTCTTTATTGCTGATGATTTTAACAGCAGTGAGCTCACAATGTGATCCAAAGTTAACTCCCTCTAACACCTTTCTGGGTGGAAAAGCCAACAGAAATGTAAACAACTGCCAGTGTTTTCAGATCATGCCCCTAGCATTTTTTATGGTGCAGTTTCAAGACATGGTGGAAGTACACTGAAAAGTAAAACTGCGTTTCCCAGCAGATATACTGATTTTATTTCTGCTTAAAATTATAGCACAAACACACAAAGCTGCTGTAGAAATCTCTTGGTGTTGAAGAACTCAAGGATTTTGCTATACAGCACACCCAGGGCCCTCAGCAGAGAAGAATTAACCAAAGCTGAGAATAATGCTGTGACCTGCATGGCTCGTAAACCCCTAATCATAAAGGACGCACAGCAAGACATTGTGAATCAATGAGGCATCACGGGAAAACATTTGCAGTTGAATTTAATAGACATACTTTGTCTCTTCCCTAAAACAACAAGACAATTCTACTGTACCCAGATTTTCAAATTAGGCTTTACCAGCAACTATATTTTACTGGTAATTAGTGCTTGTGGAAATGAGGTTTCGTGGTGGTGGTTTTATTTTTTAGTTTGGTTCAGGACATCTTTCCTGTTAATGATCTCCCGATTTGTACACAATTTTCTTTTTTAAATGACAAATACTGTGCTGGGAGGAATCACACTAAAGTGTACCTTTAAATTTGTACTGTTTCTATCAGTAAAGTCCTAAAAATGCCATCCTTACTGAAGCTGTTGGATGTTTGTTAAAAGCAATAACCCCATTAAAATTTATCAGGCTCCTTGGATGAATTCACTAAATACAGAAGAACAGCTGAGGGACACAAAGGTTATGTTTCAAAATATATATTACAAAAGACCTATGAGTACACTTGGGAATAACCCTGGTACTGCAAAAACTTTCCCTGCAGTTATTCCACTAAAGTTTCCTTTGGGAACACCCGAGGGTAAGAAACACAAAAGCAATAGCATAGGTTATCACAATCACCTAATTCCATACTGCACTTGCTACAACCTTACACAAGATATAATAATGGAGCATGAATTATTCTGAAATACAAAACAAAAGAAATTGAGAAGCCCAGAAAACAATCTGGCATACATACCTGCAAGATCCCACAACTGGATCTCAACTCAAGTGCTTGCTGTCTTATAAGCCCATACCAAATTTGTAAGTTAACATGAATTCAAAACATGGAGCTAAACATAGATCAATATCTGCTGTCTAGTGTCAAGATGAGAATTGAATAGTTCTTTTCAGCTTAGAGAAAAAAAAAAAAACACAACTAAAAAAAGCAGTATGAATGTAGCTTTTTCCTTATTCAGTTACAAAGAAGATTCTTATGAGGGAGAGAAAATGAATTATTGTTATTTGGAAGGGGAAAATAGCATTTATGAGGCTTATGACTTTTGTTGGTTTTGTTTTTTTTTACAATATCATTTCTCAAAGCTCTCTGTATTTCATCCCAATTTACATTTATCTTGCCATTTCCTAATAAATCAGCAAAATTGGGCTTTATTCTGTTACAAAATATTCTTTAAAAAGAGACAATCTGGAAGTAACAAATCAAGGGGATAAAAAAAAAAGATAAAAGGATTTTGCAGAAAGAAAAAAAATCCTAAGGCAAGAAGGACAACCTGATGAGGGCACATCTTTGAGGCCATAAAGTGATACTTTTCTATCTGATTATATAAAATATTGCAGCAAGTTACAACAGTTGTAAGAACTGCAACTGCATTTAAGATAAGAATAAGCATATGACTGGTTGTGAGCCACCAATCACAGCAAATAAAAGTGCATTTAAATTTCATTATATGCTTTTGTGAAATTTATGCAATGCTTCAAGAAAAAGCTGCAGGCTTTCAGCAAGTATATCTTAAATAGTGTTCTCCTACTGATGGCCTATGCAGCAACATGTTTCTAGTTCTTAGTCTTGAGGCTTGGTTTTAAATTTCAATAACATTAATCATGTGGATCTTTTTCAATTTTTAGTTTAAATTAAGGTTATTAATAAAAAAAATCTTGTATAATAAGAAATGCTAAGCGATGGTGGCCCACAATATTCTTACAATCTGCAATACTAGTTGAATTTACTATTATGCCCTAGTCAATAATGACAGAAGCACTCTTTTCTTTGCCTTCCATAGATATAAAAATTTTTACAAATATACATACAGCAGCCCGTAATTCTTGTTTAAAATGCTCACTACATACCTGTTTACCTATCTATGGCTGTGCATTGGCTACAGCCACAGCAACACAACCTGGAAAATCTTCACATTAAGAGCACAGCCAAGATCTTTCATTTTGTATATGCACCTTTCCTCAGTACCTTGAGAAACAAATAACCTTCTCCAAACTAGCTTTCTCTTGTACCAAAGTATTTTGTTTCAGCTTACAAAGTCTGTCTTTTTTGTTTGTCACCCCTATAGCTAAATGACGAGTGAACTCCTCCATCCCGATAACAAAAAAAACAGCCAGGTCTCCTTAATCTGTAAGGCTGCACAAAGGAAATACATAAATCTGTCTTTAATGGACCTTAATTTGTACTTTTCAATTTCGTTACACCTTGCATGCCATGACATAAAAACTGCACTTCCTGAAATTATGAGGACTTGATTTCTAATTCTGCAGATAAATGAACTAAGCACAAGGCCAAAGTAATAGATACAAAAGGGAAAACCAAAACCACAAGAGCACACAGCAACAGAAAACATCACACATAAACACTGCATGCATGCGTACATACTTATTATCCACACATTTTTCAGACTTAAACTTGTCTTTCATAAGTCTTGAAATAATCAACTACTCATTCAACTATTTTCATGAACACTGATGAGCACAACAGCTTTGCTCTCTCAGAGGAGAGCAGCTCAGAATAACAGAGTGGCTTGTAAAGCCTGCTGGATTTTAGTGCACAGCTCACGGAGCTACACTAGGAACATGCAGGAGATGTACTACATAAGGAATTTGTTTAAAAACAATTCTGCACTTTTCAAAATCAGGCAGGTTTTGAAACATTTGAGCCAAACGTCTTCACATGTATCTCATAGCAGCCTTTCACTGTATGAAGGGGGCCTGCAGATGCTGGGGAGGGGCTCTTCACTAGGGACTGTAGTGATAGGACAAGGGGTAATGGGTTAAAACTTAAACAGGGGAAATTCAGGTTAGATATAAGGAAGAAGTTCTTTACTGAGAGGCACTGCAATGGGTTGGCCAAAGAATTGGTAAATGCTCCATCCCTGGCAGTGTTTAAGGCCAGGTTAGACAGAAGCTTTGGTGACACGGTCTAGTGTGAGATGTCCCTGCCCATGGCAGGGAAGTTGGAACTAGATGAGCTTCAGGTCTTTCAAACCCTATTCTGTGATTCTATGTATCCTAGTTTACTAAGAAGTAGAAGGAAAACAAAAAACAGAGGAAAGAGGCATCCATACCTAATGAAAACATACAGGTATACCTTTGTCTAAAAAGGAGACTGAGAGAACGAAGGGGATTATTTTTTAATTTATGAAGTCAAGCTAATGCAGTACCTTGTCAAACAAAAATCTTCCTGGGTATTTCTGCATAAGTAGTACTGATACATTTCTAATAATGTACCTCCAGTGTTACTAGCTGTTCAAATTACATTGAAGTACAACACAGACAGACAGTATTATTTTAGCTCTATCTAAACACAGCTGTAAATATTTTTTCAGCCAAGGCACTTTGATACCTACAATAAATTTAATTCATACAGGCCCTCTTAGAGTATCATACAACAAAGACTGGTTTTCAGTCTTTATAGCCCATGACACCTGTGCTACAAACCATCCACTACCTCTTATAAATCGCTATTTACAGAAAGTGCCAGTTATGGTCCCTACCTTTAAGAAACTGGAAAGTTGGTTTAGATGTTGGGATTTAGCTTCTGTTGGCAGAAGTTCCTGAAGAAAAATAGAACAACTTGGCAAGAATATGATAGAGTTGTTTTTATCCATTTCTTGGAGGCTATTTGTTTCACTGTGAGAAGAATTAGACTAGTTTAAATACTAAACTCATAGGCACACATGAGGAGGAAAATAATGGCATTTAGTTTAGGAAACAGGGGACATCTTGACATCTTTATCATGTCAAGAGCGCACTGTTGAAAACGCATAAGTAAGTCAATGTAAAATCTTACTGCAGAGAGAATACAGAACAATCCCTGGAAAATCTTGGCTAGATGTGGTTGAAGGGAGTCACAGTGTATAAGCTGGTCATTTAGTTCACCTCCTAACTTGAAATAAACTACAAAGCATTTTGCTGCTGTAAATTCTTTCAGAGCAAACAAATTACTGAAATCACTACCTTCCCAAAAGAACTATTTGAAACATTACTTCAATTTAGTTTCTTCTGCCTGCCTCTTGTCTTTGCTTCACACTCGGTGCCTGTTGCGTAGATTCCTGCTTAGCTGATCGCCCTTTTTCCCATGGAAGAGCTCCTGGTAGCATTCAGCAGCTCTGGCTTGTGTGTTTCAGCAGAAGATGGAAGCAAACAGCTACTTGGGCTCCATTGAGGCCAGAGGGAAAAAGGCAGGGTAGGGAGGATGTGCTTGGTGGTGCCTACTCTCGCCACAGATGTTCCCAGATGCTTTTTCAGTTCAACTGAGCATTTGGCTTACATTTCTCATGAAAGATCCAAGCTGCTGCTTAGTGCTAAAAGAGTCTGGGGAGGATTATTTCCTGTAGAAATGTAAAACAAGTAGATGATCCAGCTGCATCCAGGCTCAGGGAGATAGGAAGCCCTGGCCACCAACATAGCACACTTAAAATTTTTATCCCTCTCTCTCAAGCATTGCAGCAAATAAGAGTTTGTTGATGCACTCTTTCTAGAGCGACAGGCAACAGCAGCTATGACCTGTACATTTCTCTTGGGGCTAAAAAATGAGCCATCTGGGAACCATCTAATGTTTCTGACTACTCTTTTCAGTAGAAGTGAATAGCAGCTGCTGAGGAAAGTTTTGAGATGTGAAAATGAAAGGTGGGCTACAACTGAGCAAACAGTAAAGTCTAGGACAATGGATTAAAAAATGAGGGCTCCAGAATATTAAAAAGCATCTGGAAAACACTCCTTAAACAAAATTGAAAACTCTGTATGGTGTTAGTTCTCAACAAGCTGACAGTTGAAGGCATAAATAGAGTTCATATGGCCCAAAGATAAACATGCATGCAAGTAACAACTATATAAATGAGACAGGAAAATTGAATATACTAGTGACATTGACTCTTCAAACCATCCTAAAAAGAATTTTCAAATCACTAAGTCCTCTCTTTTTTTTTTTTTTCCTCGATGCCATCTCATATAAACCTACTTGCAATATCAAGCTAAATTTAGAACACTTTTCAATAAGTATGAACGGATATTTTCATGCCCAAGTTGTACATCAGAGAACACGATATTATGATTCAAATGCATTCAGTGTTAGGTGCATGAACAGGCAAGAGTGCTTAGAAATGTGAAGCAAGGTTTGAACAGATGCATGCTTTTTAATTTTTACTGTTAAAAACCAGTCATTTAGACACGTGAATTGGGGTTCTAACAGATGAACTTTGACAAATCTAGCAGGAATGATTTAACCTATCAGCACCCCTAACTCTCCACATCATCCCTCAATGGAGGTTATCACACAACAACAAAGGGAAATGCATGACTTGGTTGACCCGACTCGACTCAGCAGCACAGTATATCAACTTAAACCACTGACAAATGTCTGGTTTGTGTGAAGACATCAGGTAATAAACTGAACCTATTGGTGCTGTGCACACACATTTTACCAAATCTGCTGAAGGGCAGTAATTTTGGGGATGATAAACTAGGTGCATCAGCGCCTTTGTTTATTCAGTGAACGTGAGCAAGACAACTCAGCCAGACGGGTGCACTCCTCAGATGAGTTGGCAACACTCACATTGTCCGGTTGCTTAACTGGCCATGTCTTCTGTTCATTCTTGTATTTCAATTGGCTCACCTGACTAGTTTCTATGCTTTGCAAAAGGCTAAGCATAAGTCAGATGTCCCAAGGCCTTCACCATGTGACAGTATTTAAGAGCATGTTATATTGAGAAAAATAATTTAGTCATTGTAAATAGTTCAGAATTAGATTTTCCTCAGAAGGAAAATAAAAAAGACTGAATGCTTTAATCTCTGTATCCAGCATTTTACTGTCACAGAGTTAGAGCCCCTCAATTTTTCATAATTTCTAAGTGCATGTTATGCCTGAATGAAGACAATTCCAGTATGATCCAACTCCTTGTTACTAATTTCTACTGACCTTCCTATAAACATCATCCAAAAAAATGTGAAGAAAATCAATAGCTAATAGGTATGGTTCCCACTCTTGCAAATTCAGTTGTCAAATATGGAATTATGGTTTTAGGGAAAAAGAGAAAAAATCTGAGAGGAAATTTAGAATGTATTTATCGTTTGATTTGCATTTTTTCATGCATGGGAGTCGGTTTAAAAAGAGAGTTAATGAAATGTGTTAACATCAGCAGAAATCAAAATATTTTCATTTTAGAATATCCAATAAGCCAAAAAAAACAGAAAAATGAACAAAAAAGGAAACCAACCCACAAAACAATACATTTTGAAAACTCACATTAAGATGTAAAAGGCATTCGCATGCCCCATGGTAATTAATTTTACCTTGTCATAACTTGTCTGAAGTACATAATGAGGGGAGTTAACTGATTTTTCTTTAAGAGCTAGAAAAATTATTTTATTTTTTCTAAAAAAAGTGACCGAGGTTTTGTTTACTGTGTTCAAACACTCAATATCATTCTGCTGTCAGTCATGCTCTGTCCTAGCTAACATGTATTAATCTTAGTTATTATCAATTCCTCTGTGATGATGAAGTGTTAAAACCTGTAATATCCTAAATGACTGCTACAAGTGCATTTAAGTTAATAACAGCTCACAATGTGCAAAATCTTATAGTAAAAAATGCCAATAACACACAGAAATCACTGATAATATCTACTATGTAGATTTATTATACTTCATAGAACTCACTGAATTTATCAGGCAAAACTGAATGTAAATTTTATCCCCATTCTTCTGAGAGACAGAGGACCTGAGAAACTACAGCTTTGAAAAGGTGAGCTACTCTGAATGCAAAGTGCATATATAAAGTGAAAAAAGTAGTAATGAAACGGCTAGACCGTACATTTGAAGTATGGTAGATTTTACTTGTGGAATTAATATCAGAATAGAATCCATTACATCCTGCAATTCCCATGTTCCCCTGTACTTCTGAGGGAACAAGCACTCAGACAAGAGAGCACTGGAAGTTGTGACATCTTTAGTGCTTATTTGGTTGTACCAATATCTCTCAGCTGCAGAGAATCTTTCCAGCCACCTCCCGTTTGCTTCTCTTTTCCCTTTCTCCTTCTCTGACACACACACTTGCGCACTCAGTGCTGTCAAAATTTGGAAGGTCTGCATCCAGGCAAAAACCTATTTGTTATTAAATAAAAGCTTTCAAAGAAAAGACACTAAAAAACACCCAAACAAAACAAAGCAACAAAACAAAACCAAACAAAAAACAGTGGGAAACAACTGGCAATACTCACTTTTTCCTCTATCTTCCTCTCTGTAGCATCACAAGAAAATAATTGCTTCCCTGAAGTACATATAAAGCCTGAAAGTACAGCAGTGATCTTAAAGGATGCATCTGTGAAGAAATCAAACAACCGCTAAGAGGAGTCAAACATATTCAACACACTGTACAAAAGCACATCTAGTACTTGAGACAGAGCAATAAACTCGTTTAAGGTGTTTGTGCAGAAGGAAATGGCTTTTGCACCCAGAATATCTACATAGCCTACTCAGCTAAAGAATCCTTCTGCTTCCATCTCAAACCTTTCTCTAGGCCCTCCTAGGAGGGCTGCTAATACACACAGACCAGCTGATACCTTTATATTCCTCAAGAAGTCAGGCTCAAGAACTAGCTAACCTTGCTCGGAAATAAAGTTTTCAGCATCCTTGTGTCCCCCATTTCCCTCCTTCCCAGTTTTCTTCAATTAAGGTTAAAAACTGTAGGGAAGCACACGGGTGCAGCTGAGGTGATGGGCTGTTTTCTGCAGCTCCAACTCCTATCTATCCTGTCATTTTTCAGCTGTAAATCTGATCAGAAACACACCGCTACTGCCAGTACCATGGATGACATGGAGGCTGCACAGAGGAGCCAGTACCCAGCAGGAGCAACCTAATATCTCTCAGCTGAGGTGTGTTTTGCTTTTGCATGCCAAACTTGCAGGCATTTTCCCCCTTCCACAGCTGTCTTCTATTCATGAAGTGAATATTGGAAATCCTTTCGGTTAAAGGTCTAGCACCTAATTTTCACTGTTCCCCCCATTATGTATTACTCATAAAAGTTTTAATCTGTGGGTATTGTTCAGACTAGGCTTATTTTTCTCTTCAAGTATTTCTCTATTTGTGTATGTGTCGTCTAATGTAACGGTGGCACTGGTAATTGCAACCCTTCTGTGGAAATACTCGGTAATCACTGCAGTAAACCTTGCATAACATCCAGAAAGCAGCTTAGAGCTGGCTCCAGGCAGCCTTCATTTACATATCCAAATGTATTTTTGTAGAGCTGAACTAAATGTGTGTTAATCAGACAACTCGTATACTCAAAACTACCATGTCTTTAGCCTCTTTTCCACAATGACGGTCATCCTTACAAGGGAGCTGGAATTTACTCCTAGGCTGTCAGTTACTATCAAGCAGAAGCCCTTCTGCCCAGAAAACACACAATACTCCCAAATCAAACCTAAAGTCAGCCTAGGGTAAGATACTGTCTGAAATGCATAAACAATTATGACCCTTAGGAAGAAAAGAAAAAAGAACACACAAAAAAAAAAAACACACCAAGACAATACTAATAGAAAATGAATAATTAATGTCCCTGAAGTGAAGTTTGGCTAGGGTCTTGTGCCCACCTATCATCTACCAAGCTCTTTTGGTGATTACAGCCATAATATGCAGCAAAACCAAGCCCAGGCAGCAAGGCAGAAAATTTTGCTGATGGCATACAATTGTAAATTATTTAATTTATCACTTAAAAACCAAAGATGATTGAAGACTTCTGAACAGAGCAAGCAGTCTAAAGGATCAAACTCTGAATCATGATTAGACAGTACATCATCGTGCCGAATATACCCAGCAGAGCTACTTACAAAAAGGATTTAATTAATAGCTGACAATAATGTCTACCAGACTGAATAATGTGAATAAATATATGCAAACACATGCCTTTGTTTTTTTTTTCAGAGACATAACCTCCTGAAATGAGGCAGGGAGAGATGAATCAGTAAGAAACTGAGAATAAATGAACTATAGCTCCTTTCAGCCAATAAAGTTCTAGAAGCAGCACAAAATTGGACCTTTAATTAAAAGCTTCAAAAGCAAATAATAGCCAAAAACCAAAACAGATATAAGTAAATAATACAGAATGTGGAGTGTAACAGCACCACAAGGAAGGCAGAAAACATAAAAGACTAACAGTGGAAACAAGAGAATTGAAAGAAAAAGTGCACTAGGCTTTATGAAATCGAGAAGAAAGACAACAATCTAAAGATCACTTGTAGATTACTGTTGTCAGGCAGAAGGAATATTTCCTTGAGTAACTGTTTAACATAACCTTTGCCGAAAAGGAAGAAAGAAGAAAATTAATGAAGTTGGAACTGAAATGATTAAAAACAAATCTACTTACTGTGGAATTGTCAAATGAAAAAAAAATGGGACTGCTAAACCACAACCTCTCTGGGCAGTCTGTCCCAGTGCTCTGTCACCCTCAAAGTAAGGAAGTTCTTCCACATATTCAAGTGGAACTTCCTGTGTTATGCCTGTTGCCTCTTACACTGTTACTGGGATCTATTTACAGTGTCTTGTCCCATCTTCTTGACTCCTGCCCTTAAGATACTTGTATGCATTGATAAGATCTCCTCTGTTGTCTCTTCTCCAGCTTTCTCAGCCTTTCCTTATTAGAGAGATGCTCCAGTCCCCTCATCGTCTTTGTAGACCTCCAACTGGACCCACTTCAGCAGTTCTTCTTTCTTGAACTGGGAAGCCCAGAATTGGACATAGTACTCCAGATGCAACCTCACCAAGGCAGAGCAAAGTGGGGGCAATAGCCTGCTTCGACCTGCTGACCACCCCCAGGATACTATTGGCCTTCTTGGCCACAAGGGCACATTACTGTCTCATGGTCAACTTGTCCAACAGAATTCCCAAGTCCTTCTCCTCAAAGCTGCTTTCCAGCAGGTCAGAGCCTAATCTGTACTAGTGCATAGGGTTATTTCTCCCCAGCTGCAGGACCCTGTACTTGCCTTCACAGAACTTCATTAGGTTTCTCTCTGCCCAGGTCTTGCTGAACGGCGGCACAGCCTTCTGGTGTCAGACACTCCTCTCAGTTTTCTACCATCAGCAAACTTGCTGAGGGTACACTGTCTCTTTATTCAGGTCACTGATGACTAAGTTGAACAAGACTGGACCCAGTACTGAGCCATGAAGAACATCGACCTCCAGCTAGATGTGCAGATCAACTCTCTGAGCTCTGCCATTCAGGCAGCTTTCAATCCACCTCACTGTCCACTCATCTAATCCACACTTCCTGAGTTTACCTATGAGGATGTTACAGCAGACAGTGTCAAAACCTCCCTGAAGTAAAGGTACACAACACATTGACTACTCTACCCTCATCTACCCAGCCAGTCATTCCATCACAGAAGGCTATCAGATTTGCCAAGTCTGATTTCCCCTTGGTGAGTCTATGTTGACTACTCCTGATAACTTTCTTTTCCTCCACATGCCTAGAAAGGGCATCCAGAAGGGCCTGTTCCATCTCCCTTCCAGGGATGGAGGTGGGGCTGACTGGTCTGTAGTGTCCTGGGTCCTCCTTCTTGCCCTGTTTGAAGACTGAAGTGACACTGGCTTTCCTCCAGTCCTCAAGTGCCTCTTCTGTTCTCTATGATCTTGCAAAGATTATGGAGAGTAGCTTAGCAGTAGTATCTCGCAGCTCCCTCAGCACTCATGGCTGCATCCCATAGAGGCCCATGGTTTTCTGGGTATCAAGTTTGCCTAAATGATCTCCAACCTGATCCTCCTCAACAAAAGGAAAGTCTTTTCTCCAGACTTACTCTCTTGCTCCAGGGTCTGGGATTCCTGAGGGCTGGCCTTAGCAGTAAAGACTGAAGCAAAGAAGATAAGTAGTGAAGACTGAAGCAAAGTAACTCCACTTTCTCTGTATTCTTTGACACCAGGCCAGATTTAATTCCAAATGGACCTTAGCCTCCTTTGTTTTATCCCTGCATACTGTTCCTAAACTCCACTCAAGTGGCCTGTCCCTTTTTCACATTCTGTAAACTTCCTTCTTCTGTTTGGGTTTTGCCAGAAGCTCATCCACAGAGGCCTCCTGTTCCTTGTCCTTGTTTTCTTACTCATAGGGATCTTGAGCTTAGAGGAAGTGATGCTTGAATATTAACCACAGATAAGGTTTTCTCTATTTATCTGTTTTTATATCTTATTATAAGTTACATAAACATTTACTTTTTTATTATTATTATACAGTAAAAGCAGATCTTCTGTTCTGGTTAGGGACCCTTCAATAAGAAATGCTGCCAAAAGCTCCAGAATGAACCAGCTATTAGTAGCTATGATTGGTGCATAGCAACAGAATGTGCTATTACAAGACAAACATATTGTCTAGGTGAAGTAGGATTGGAAAAGTCACCCAGATTGGTATACACAAGCAATCTGTCACCAACTAACTGTAGAAAGAGGTTGCAGGAAAGGGAGGGCAGGAGGAGATAATTGCTTGAAGGATGAGAAGCCAGGGAGACCACTGCAACCACAACTTGGCATTTAAAAATTGCTGAATGAAATGACGATGTCTCAAAGAATTGCCAGACTATTACCAAAAGTTCCTAACCTTTTATAGAACAGTTAGACAAGATACTGGGAGGAAAGGAAATAACAACTAGAAGCAACATAGCATTTACAGTGTAAGGCTCCAAGAGTTAAGAAATGCCAAGGAATGACCTATCTGAGATACGCTAGCAGGGGAGCATGGTACTCACCTAGTGAGCATGCTCTGATACTAGCATGGAATACTTTAGTCCACAAATAATTACCCCTTCTGGAGATTCTCAGACAAGGGGGGTCCATGAGGGAAAGTACTAGCCTTTATCCATTCCTGTTAACATGGAGAAAGGGAAAAGCACACTCTACCAGGCAGTGCTCTACAGAAAGCAACAGCCGCTTGCATGGTACAGAATGGCAACATATTTTGTGACTCAGGTGCGAAGCTTCTGTTCCATCCTTTGCTATTAACAGGCAAATTCAGCAGCCTTCCTACAGAGAACATTGCTACCTTTGCATTGCCCTTAATAAATCCCAGTGAAAGAACAAAGTAACACAGACAGCAAACAAAAAGACATAAAGCTTTTTTGACCTTTCTCAATCCAACTTTGTTGAAGAAATGCAATGATCCATATCTCCAAACCAGAATATTTTAGATTATGCCTGAGATTAGAAACACAAAAGACCACATGCATGCAATATTTGCCTTTCAGCAAGGAGAATGAACTGATGTGGGGCCTACCGAGACTTAAAGTGAAGTCATTACGGTCTATTTTCAAACCAGAAAAATAGAGTATGTTGCTTGGCTTGCTAAATCAGATTCCAGTCCTGTCTACTATAAACAAAGTTTTTTCATAACTTCTCATAACATTCAAACACATTACTTTTTCAGTGATTGCTGAAAGGTAACTACTTAAGTAAAATCATAGAATCATAGAATAGTTAGGGTTGGAAAGGACCTTAAGATCATCTAGTTCCAACCCCCCTGCCATAAGCAGGGACACCTCCCACTAAACCATGCCACCCAAGGCAATGTCCAACCCATAAATCAAGTTTCTTCCTCATCATTGCATGTGATCAGCCTGTGTCCTGGACCAGAAGTAAAAAATTACTTCAGCACTAGGAGACAAAAATGTAGAAAAAGAAGAGTCTTACAGGAAAAATAAAGAATTATTTGCTAGAAAGCCAACAAAAAAATCCAGTTTTGCCAACAATCAGCATTAGTCCAAGAATGCACTACTTAACATTTTTAAAATTTCTTACTGGACTGCAATACAGAAAAGCAGCGTAAGTTAGACACAGTAATATTAATAAAACACATCACAGATTTTTAAGTAATGTTATTCCTTTGTACCTTTGTATTCCATTTATTATCCAAGACCATGCTCCACTACACAGTTTTGAACAAGCACATGATAAAGAATCCTCCAATGCACATGTCCACTGGGACAGGATGAACTTGCGGAGGAATATTAACTTTGATTTTCATAGGAATAAAAACCCTCTCTAAATCTCTTTTCCGAGCATTAATAAATTTTATACCTACACAGAATTGCAGTATAAAAAATGATGACCCAGTGTCATTTTAGTTTTTAAACATTTTGTTATGAATCATAATTACTGATCAGCTTTATGAGCAATGTAATGTCACATTCAGTGGCCCTTACAAACTCAGTTGGATAAGTAATAGATGTTCATGTTTTCACGCTCAGCTAAAATAAGTGCAAAATATCACACGAGAAAACAAGGGAAGCTGATCATAGTTTACAGCCTTAAGCTACTATTTCTTTGAAATCCTGAGGAAGACTAAGTAGGACATCAGAAAAGCTTGTAAAGCCCTACCATGTTGGGTGACTTCTTTCTAAGTTCTATATGGCACTAGAAGGAGCTTACTTCTCCCCATTTTGACAAATGTGGTTTTAGGAAGTTCAAAGAAATACAGAGAGTGATCAGTGAAATGAATCCATAAATGAAGACGTGAACTGTAGAGAATTTTTATTTTTGGCAATGGAAAGACATTTAACATCACTTGTGAATTAATGAATAATCCTAAAAAAGATCACACAGTAATAGCTTAAATATCTATTTGCTGTGTTTAAAGCTAACTACATATGAGAAAACTTAATGGGTATTGAAGTTAAGGATAAACAGCTTTACCCCTACTGTGTAATTTGAAAAACAATCAAAGAGCTTTATTTTATGCTATGAGTGAGCACATTAAGTTAAGAACAGAAGTCACAAAGGTTTAGGAATAAAATCAACCATGAGTGAAGAGCTGTAAAGACAAATATCCTCCTGCTTTGCAGCTGAACCTTTAAATCAGATGTCCCACCATTGAGAAAAGAACAGACTGCTTTTGGGAAATAATTACCTTCATATATACAACGATATTATCAAGATGAGCAAAGATGTCTGCACCCAAGTTAACTGATGCATGTGGTGGAAATAAGCAGTTCCCAGCAATTGCAGTGATTCAGATACCACAGCCAGCTTCGTGAACTGACTTGTGTTGTCAGAAATCAGCTGACTCCCTTGCTAGAGGCTCCAGGGAGACAGCTGTAGGGAACGAATACAGGCACAAAAATCTTGTATAAAGTGCTGAGTAAGACATCAGACTCCTGGAACATGGAGACACTGAGAAGCTACATATAGAGGATGGCTCAGCCTAGGGCTATCACTAAAAGCTGGGAAGTTATTTCTGTTGGGTAATTAATATCCATTAGTTTGGGCATTGGGAAGGCAGCAAGGATTAGCTGCAAGCAACTCATAAATCCCCATACTCTCACCCAATCTCAACTAAAGGAGCAGGGATCAGTTTGGGTGCAGAGAATATTAAAGACAGCAGGTCTGCAAGCTACCTCTCTATTCAAGCCATAGCTCTCTGCAGGACCTGGAGGTGACAAAGGAATGACGGGAGGGTTATGAAGTGATCCATGAGGAAGAACCAGCCAGGAGCCAAGAGCAAACACAAGATAAAAGGGATCCTCACTCACCATGGCACAGCCCCACAGCAGACAAGCTGAGCCGAGCTGGTGAGAGCACCGCACTTCACCAGCAGACCAGCAGTGACCAGACCAGGAGAAGGTAGAAAATCACGTCTGAAATCAAGCTAGGAAATCCAAGCAATAATTCGGAAATAGCAGAAAAACAGAATCCTACACAGACACATCTACAACACAGCTTAAGCAGAATGACAACCCCTGAGACTTGTGCTGAGCTGAAATAGGGCTCCTGGGCTCATGGGCACAGGGTGTAGGAAAAGACCAAAGCAGAGCAGGTTAGGGCCATTAAGGCCTATTCATGCCTTCAGAGCCTTGACACGTACTATATGCATATAGGGAAGTAGATAGAAGTAACCTGAAGCTCTACATTCCACACAACATTACTACTTCTGAACTATGATTCAGTCCTTTTTCTGCTTGGCTGTAAGATAGCAACCTCATTACCTTCTCCCCCCAGATTCTAAAGATTTCTGATTTATAGATTCTCCTATTCAGATTCTTGCACAACTTCTGTTCCACCATTCCATACGGCACAATTTCGACTGAGTTCATGAAGAACTGAGAAAATACAACAAATCTGAATTGGCCTAGGTTTTTTCAGAGGCTTCTTCAGACTTCAAACTACACGAAGCTAAGATATTCTGTTAATTAGCATGCATATTTCTGCTATGAAAAAGTGTAGAGTGTATCTACTGAACAGAGATACAAAGTAGCATTATGATGATAGCCAGCAATCAAAAATAAATGAATCATAGAATCATAGAATAGTTAGGTTTGGAAAGGACCTTAAGATCTTCTAGTTCCAACTTCCCTGCCATGGGCATGGACACCTCACACTAAACCATGTCACCCAAGACTCTGTCCAGCCTGGTCTTGAGCACTTCCAGGGATGGAGCATTCACAATTTCTTTGCGCAAATATGATCTTGTCAGCTTCCTCTCCCTGTCCTTTCCCAGATCTTCTCCATAGCTCCTAGCAGTTCTGGGATACACAGGTCACCTCAGCAGAAGTTTTTGTTGGGTAACCTGGCACTGCTAACAGCAGCCAGACAGAGGAGTGTCACATGAGATGCAGAGGGGCACAACTGGCTGGTTGCACAGTTCTGGCAGAAAATCACAAAGCAGTAAATATAACTTGCAATTCACAGTTTCTATTTGCAGTATCTACAACCTGATTTTGCAGCAGAAAAATCAGATTAGCTTTCCTAAAACAGCAGAAAGTTAGAGCCAAAAAGAACTTTGGTGAGTCCAGTCCTCTGCCATAAAAAAGCTGAGGAGAATTTGACTGGCCTGTTTTTAAAGACAGTGACAGACAGCTCCACAGCCTCTCTAGACAATCTCTTCCATGGCTTCAGTGTCCTAATCAATAAAGAAAAATCACTATAACCTGATCTGAATTTTCATAATTGTAATTTAAGCCCATTGCTACACACACACGCCCCCCAATGCAGTAAAGAGCTTATTCCCTTCTTTCAGCACCTTTCATATACTTGAAGGTTATAACATCTTCTTGAGGTTTTTTTTCATTGAACAGCCCTGTTTATTCAGTCTCATCGTAGACTATATTTTCCAGACCTTTGATTCTCATTTCTTCCTTGGGCTTTTTCCAGTAGAGATAGAGGTTTCTCAATCTTCAGTGCATGGCCTGGGCTCAGCTGTAACAGGTTTTTTTTTTCTCCTTAGTAGTTGGTGCAGTGCTGTGTTTTTGATTTTCAGCCTGGGAACAGCGCTGATAACACCAATGTTTTTAATTGTTGCTAAGTAATGCTTACCTCAATCAAGGACTTTTCAGTCTCTCATGGTCTTCCAGTAAGGAGAGACACAAGAAGCCGAGAAGAAGCAGAGACAGGACACCTGGCCCAAACTAGCCAAAGGGCTATTCCATACTACAGCATGTCATGCCTAGTATAAAAATGGGGGGGAGTTACCCAGAAGGCCCAGATCACTGCTTGGGTCAGGCTGGGTATCCGTCGACATATGGTGAGCAATTGTATAGTGCATCACTTGTGTTTATAGTTGGTTTCCCTTTCCTTTTTTAGTTTTATATTCTCTCCCCATGTTATTTCCCTTATTATTACTGTAAGTGGTATTAGTAGTAGTTTTGTATTGTACTTTAGTTACTGGACTGTTCTTATCTCAGTCCATGGGGTTTACATTCTTTCAACTTTCTTCCCCATCCTGCCCAGAGTGGGGAGTAAGAGTGGGGGAGAGTGGGCGGCTGTGTGGTTCTGAGTTACCTGCTGAGTTTAAACCACTACAGTGCATTACCCCAGTAGAACCTATATCAGCTTTATTCAGACTGAAAGAGATTATTTCATGTGTCTTAGAGCTGTGCTCCTGTTCATATATCCAATATGCTTTTTACTTCTGTTGCAAATCATGGCACTGTCATCTCCTCAAGTTTTAATCTCCTAGAATCTTCAGAACATATCTGCCAAGCTGCTACACCATAATTTTCCCTTTCTGTATTCATGCAGTTTATTATTTTCGTGTGAGGGAAGAAACTTGCACTGTTACTTTTCATCATTATTTCCCCAGTGACTTAAGGGAAAGTATGAAGAGGAACAAGAGAGAATACATTTTCAGGTACATTGAGGTTGTATAAACTTGCATTCAAGCTGGAGCTATTAAGTTCTGAAACTTTCTGAGTGATGAGTAGAGAAGAAAACCAATAGCAGACTTCTAGTGACCAAAATGCTGGATTTGATAGAAATAGGAAATTTCTTAAATATTTGGAAAAGGAATAGATCAGAACACTAAGCGCCCAAGAAGTTCTGAATTTGTTAAATACGGAAATGGGAAGAAAACATCTCAAAAATTCTTGGATTTGCTTCTGGTAAAAGGGAAAAACTGAGGAAAAAAAAAACCCAAACCTGACTGGGAAAGCAATCTGGGTGAGAGTAAGCATGAACACTGTTTAGGAGGGGAAAAAGGAATAAGGGCAAAACAAAACAGGTATCATAAGGAAGGCGGACTTCTGTGACTTACTAACATCAAAATCAAAAGGAAGCACAGGATAAGTAGAAAAACCAAGTCAGATCACTGTGAACAAGTATGAAAGAATAGCACCAATAAAGAGGATAATTTTTAAAAAGGATAAGATATGATGCAACTAACAGAGGGTATCAAGGCTAACAAGAAAAAACTTCATTAATACTAATGAAAAAAGAGTTATAACTTTGGTCCCTAACTTAAAACAGAGAAGTACTGACATATGGCCCTGGAAAGGAGAAAAGTTTAGAAAGTATAAGGAAAAAATATATGGTAATCACTCAATTTCAATTGAGACTATATCAGTAGCATAAGAGTTCAGCATAAAAAAGAGAATAAATAGTGCAGCCAAATTAAATACTCTCAAATGCCCAGTTTGATTAATTTCATGTAAAAAATTACTGAAATACAATGACCTCAGGCGAAAGTAAAATAGGAATTGATTAGCAAAAAAAGCCAATATAAGCTATATTTTTAAAAAGTGTGGAAGTAAAAATTGGGGGAACTTTCAGTTAAGATCAATTCCCAGAGAGGTATTAGAATAAAAAATACTGTAAATGCAAAGATAGCACAAAAAAATTATAACTGAGACAGGTTCCTTATGAATAAGTCACATCAAAGTGATGTGCGTCTTTGGCACAATCATATGGGAAGGCAGTAGAATTTTAAAGATTCTAACATGATTTTATGTTGCATTTTTGTAAAGATATGAGGCAATCAAGGTCAAAAGCTACAAAAAGTGCAAAAGTAATAGTCACAGAACTGCTATGTAGTTAAAGAGGCTCCAAACTAGCCCACTCATTACTGTTGGAGATTTTCATTAATCATCTGAATAATGCAACAGAACATCTATTGTTACTAAATTCAAAGATGTCAGCAGGCTGGGTTGTAGAAATGAATGAACTCAGAAGGTTCTTAAGATATCACTGTTAGTAGTGATTAATATCCAGTCATCTAGTGCAACTTCTGGTACAGTAATCCTCAGTATAAGCATCCTTACCGTGCTGATCTTAGAAGTCTTTAGAGTATTACAACAGTGTAAGTGGAAACTGCAATGTTAAAAGTAATGTTTGTTTCTTTTTTATCCAAGCCATGATGAAAGGAGAAAACTATTATGATACAAAAATACAAAAAACGTATGTTGCGCTTCAGCCTGTTTCCAAAGTCAGTGTGCAAAACACATTCTGCTGTAATACACTGGTCTAATCATTAACAGTGAGGGTAAAACAAAAGCACAAGTTCACAACAAGCATTTAAGAATGGATCTAAATCAGTCTTAAGGATACAGCTGGCCCTCATTCATCTTTAGAAAGGTGGTACAGAAAACTGCATCTGAGCTAGCCTTCTAGAACCCTTTTAGAGTCAATAAGCAGAAGCAGACACATCAAGGTACAGTTTATCTCACCTAGGATACATACCTGACCATGAATCACACCCTATTGCTGCATTCTTCTCTCCATGAACCATAAGGGAGACTGCACAATTACCTCACCCAGGCATCTTCATTCTGAGTAGAGTGGTTCTCAGTATTTAGGACGGTATTCTGAATTGTACATGTTGCTGTAATGCCACAGTTGTGGTTTTGCAGAAAAGTTTACCACATAACAAGTGAAGACAGCATTCAGGTTGTCCATTTCAGTCTAGATTACTGTTGCTGAGAATATGAGAATAGACTAAAGTAGCCCATGATACAGGCAGGAGTAGGTTTTTGAGAATGAGAAGCTGGGGCTGTGCAGTACTGAGACCATAGCTTCACCTCTGACTACTGTATATTTCTTCTTTGGCAGTACATGTTTTGACCTTCCTGGAAGGCTTCACTTTTAAACTTCTTCTGTTTGATTTAATTTTTCTCTCACTTTTCTAACAAACTAACCTATTTATGAATATTTCAGTCCTAGATTTTTTTCTTTTCCTAGCATAACTCACAGTGGCCCATTCTTCTCAGAGGCAGGAATTTCTGAAAAGCAGATAAAACCCAAGACCAACAGTTTCTGCAGTCAGGGAAAGAAAAATATAGTTACCTCACCAGATACTGCTAATGTGCTCTCTATGTTAACAAAATACACGAGGAAAGGGATGATTTTGAGTGGCTGAGAAGAAAATCATCCCAAATGATGAAAAAATAGTTCCTTCCCTTCTTTTCCAATGATAAATACAGAGAGACACACTTC
The DNA here is from genome assembly GCA_025448015.1 of Bolborhynchus lineola. Taxonomy (NCBI): domain Eukaryota; kingdom Metazoa; phylum Chordata; class Aves; order Psittaciformes; family Psittacidae; genus Bolborhynchus; species Bolborhynchus lineola. Next base: position 23,878 of record JAOEHX010051805.1, on the reverse strand, counting down.
CAACATATGATCCCTGGAAAGCGTAGGTACTGGATTACTAATTTGCCAAGGTTTCATTGTTTATGCCCTTAGTCCAATGGCAGAAATAAATAGTTCTGCTGCATGTTAGGTATTTGGAATTTAGTGTCATGCTAATAACACTGTACAAAAAAAAAAAAAAACCCTCAAGCACAACATATATATCTGCAAAGAGAATTGGCTTGCTTTTAAATTTCACCAGTTATTCTGTTGCTTACACCTGATTTTCAAATACAATACTGGAAGAACTTGAAGTAATCTGGAAATTGCTCCACAGACAAAAATCAGTCTTCACAGAAAATGACTAAGAAAGATAACAAGCTTCCCAGGGAAGATGTAGGACACCTAACAGTTGTCCAGACACAAATAAGACAGAAGAGAGAAGGAAAAAATGGCCTATCTATCGAGTCAAAAGAGTGTTTATCATCATCTGTATCCTCATTTAAAGCACAAAAGAGAAGATGAAAACATTTCTGTCCATAATGGCCAATATCTAGGAGAATATGTTACCCTATACTTGCCCAATTTTTATCTGTCTTATTAAGCATCCCATACCTGTTCTAAGACAAAATAGCATCCTGGACTAACCATATATTCTTCTACTTACTATAGAAGTTACTATTTTCCTACATGTGCTCTGCTTTAAGACTGTGCAAGTAAAACAAAAGGAGAAAAAAAAAATGTAACTAACACATTGGAATAATTATATCATCCCAGTACAACCTAATCAATATATACACTTTCCATTATAATGATTCAGCATTCATTTGAATCCACCTGTGCACATATCTATGCCTAAGTAATTTTTTCTCTTTCAGTACTTCTCATAGAACTAGCAGAACTCCATACAAGTAATCCATCTGCTTTGATGTCTGCAGGATTAAAACATTAATAATTTGGAAGCATGATAAAAGAACATTATTTGTCTCTGAAGCTGAGGTCCCTTGCAGCATCTGTCCAAACTTACACATTCAGTAAGTTTCTTCATCATGAAATGAAGAAATTTGAGAATACTAAAAGGGCAAAAATCAAATGTATAAGGCATCATTACATAGTGATTCTATCTCTTGGGTACTGTTTCAATTTCCCTTTGTAATACATTTGAACATCCACAGCAAAGTAACTTCATGGTGGGAGGGGAAGAGAAGCATTTGCCATTACTGTAAAGGTCCAGATGGGCCATTAAAAGCTGTACTACTTAATGGAATTCCTAAACTGGAAAACTTTTCTATTTTACTCTTGCTTAATTAGACAATATAATACAAAGTAAACCTATTCATTAAACCTTTTGGTAAAAATGCCTTGGGCAGTTTTTTAAGAAAGAAAAACATGTTCAACAACAAGTAGGTGCTAAAAATTAAGTGCATTCACATCTTCACACCAGATGTCTAATCTCAAATTTGTTCAAATCTAAAAAGCTTAGAAACTTTTGAGAAAGTATTTCAGCCTTTATCCTCAAAAAAAGGGAGAGTTTCTCATTAGTTTATACAAACATTCTCAGCAAAGTACAAGAGAGAACTTCAAGCACCTGCTACATATGGAACTAGAATAATAAACTTCATCCGGACATAATACAGATATACAGATCTGGATGCAGCCACAGCTCTGGAAACCTCAGCTTAAACCTGACAAAGCCTCAGAGCAATGTTCAATAACCTGGCTCAGAAACTGGGCTATTATTAGGCAATGTTTGGGCTTTAGTCTAAAGCATGCAAGAGGGAGCTTTTGACTCAGTAGTCAAAATGAAGCACAATCCTTATTCTTAATTCACTGGTCACTGTCATTTTTTTGAGGAGTGGAAGGGAGGGGAGCTCTCTTGTGTTCTTCATGGGGGAAAAAGAAAAAGTAAGAAAGAAATAAAGAAACAAATGCTGTTTTCTAAAACTGACAGAATGAAGATTCAATCTTTTGTTATTTAAATAGATCAATTGAGCTATTGCTAAAAAAGGCAATAGAATACAGTGATTGCAGTTCTTGCCAGTTAAGAAAATCTCTTCAAATACAAGCTGAACACATTCTGTGAAGCACTCAGTTTCAGGAGCATTCCTTTGAATACATTTTGTACAGGAAAGGGAAAGTAGAAATTTCCAGGACACTACCAACAGCATTACTGACATTTCATTTTCCTTCCTTTAAGCTTTCACTGCCTTCTATCTTCACATCTACTAGAGATTCATCCACGCACTGATGGTGAAACAATAAAAATCTAGGCACAAAGAAAACTTAAAGCCTATTTCAGGAGTAAAGGAATAAATCTGATGATTTAAGAAAGATAAATTCTATTGCTTCATTACATTGGATTTCTGCAACAAAGAAAATGAAAGAAGTAAAAAGGGATTGATTTTAAAGTACAGCACCTTCTGACATATGTCTAAGTATTTTCCTCTGCTCAAACCTTGGCTGCAGGAAGAAATGCATGATGAAGATTCCCTATGATCTTTCAAGATCATTGTTGCCAGCAGCAAGTTTTCCTGCTCTCATCAGAACTTATCACTGCAGTCACTTTAGCAATGCAATTAACATGACCTATGTGAAGTGACACCAGTTGCAAATCAGGGGCTGCCTGCTCTGCATGCTGCTGCAGGATCAGGCAGAATGCTTGTGCAGCCAGGTGTTAATGTTCCCTCTTCCCTTCTAAAAATGGGCATGGTGAGAAACAGGCATGCTTTGGGAGGTGAAATGAGTCATACAGTGCCTGCTGGTTTATGACTTTGTTACAATGATATAAAGGTCAGCCGTATTACAAAGGTTTAATTTACACTGCAAACTTACTCAAATATATTCTATTATCACCTATTTGGGTTTGCTTTTCTTGGTTATAATATCATCCTTCTTATTAGAGCAGAAATACTTACCCCTGTCCTGATGTGAAAACAAGAGGAAATCATTCTAATTCATTCTGGGAGAATGAAAAGGTCTCACAGGTCATTTTTAATTAAATGCCATTTTAACTCAAACAAAGTTGGCCCTGGATCTCAGAAGAATATCAGAAAAAAGAAAATAATACATAAAATGTCAAAATACAGTTGACCATCAAAATATATTGAGATATTAAGTGAAACTCCAGTATTTTCACAACACTTTTATGCATGTGCTTATATTTATTGATAATAATGTGAGTACATGCCACCTCCACAGAGGTGACCAGTTACATAACATCTAGTGTGCATACGTGCACGGTTAACAGTTCAAATGAAAAAATGTCTACTCACATCTACCTCAGAAAACTGAATAAAGGACATTCTTCCTGGTCCATGATCAGTGATATCCTTCTTGATTGGGCAAGGAATCCCAGGTCACAAATAAATGCTATGACTGTCTACATGGCTATATGTTTCTACAAGAGGCTGACGGATCATCTATAGTGATTGAAACATCCTCACAAATCTTTGAACAAGTGCTGTTCATTCAACAGAAGAATATAAACTAGGAATTCCTGTGCACGCTTGGAGAAGAGTGAAGCTCAAACCTCAAGGAACCTGAGATTACCCAAATAGGGTAATCTGTACCTCAGCCTGGCAGGCTGAAGCCACCATGGGTGAGGCAGCACAAATCAGACTCCCAATCTTATGACCTCCTGTAGATCCCAGAGAGGCTGGAAGTTCCAAAGTCACCATATAGGTTTAGAAATATATATTCAGTGACACAAAACTGCTTACTAAGTATGCTTTAATCACCTTGATCCTAGAACTCAGATCCTAGATATGAAATGCAAATGCAGCAAGTGAGATGGTACCCTTTACTGTCTGCCTGAATTTATACCCCTTTTCTTACTGCTTACATCCTTTCTGGGCTGACAGGATAAACATTTTTGATATTTATACAACATTGTATCAATTATACGTAATAAGAAAAGTTCATACACCAGCAATTTGCCCTTCTCTCCAGGCTTTATTCGGCTTTTCATAGGAATCACTCATGCTGGCTAATAAAGTTGGAAAACTCCATGTTCTACTTTATTTTATTTTTTTTTTTTTAATGATTTCTTGCTGCTCACCTCCCTGTGTGCTTTGATCAGTTTGGGAAGGTCTTACAATCACAGCCACTAAATGAAGAATGTTGTCAGAGTGTAATATTCTGGTGGACAGAAAGCACTCCGGGTCTCTGTTCTTGCTAGCTAGCCAGCAAGCACCTTCTTATTATATTCCAGACTGATAAATCAGTGAAAAAAGGTCAGTGAAGGTCATTTACACATAAACTTACAATGGTTTCAAAATAGTTCTGTGAAGCCAAAGCAAAGTACAATGTGAAAGCTTATTTGGTTTACAAGTAGCATGTTTTCATAGAAATACAGAATAATACAGGCTTGAGGTATCCAGTCCAAACACTTACTCAAAGCAGGTCTCAACAGATGAGGTTGATCAGGCTGTGTCCCACGAAGCCTTGAAAACCTCCACGGTGGAGATTCCACAGACTTCTAGGCAACCTGCTCCTGTATTTGATCATCGTCATGGTAAAAAATTATATCCTTATCTAATTACAGTATCCCATGTTCTAACTTCTGTCCTTTGCATTTTGTTGTATGCTGTGAACCACCAAGAGGAATTTGGCCCCACCTTCTCTGTCTTCCAATCTGACATTTGTAGACAGCAGTATGATTTCTCCTGAACCTGCCCTTTTGTTAGGCTGAACAAATCCAGTGCTTTCGTTAGACATCAGGTGCTCCATTTCATTGACCATCTTGATGGCCCTTCAGTAAACTCTTTCCCATATGTCAGTGCCTTATATTAGAAAAAACGAAACTGTACATCATACTCGAGATGCAGTCTCACAAGTGTCACAGAGGGGAAAGATCACTTTCCTGGAGCTGCTGGCTATATTTATGCCAACACAACCCAGGAAGCAGTTGGCCTTTGATGCTTTAATTGGTTGACTTTTTTGTTTTCATTTATGCTATTTCAAATCTACAGTTCTCTGAAATTTAAAATAAGATGGTCAAACCTGAAATAACACCACACAGAGAGGTTGTGATTGGCTTAAATACAACCATCATGAACTGATTCAATTTCTGCACATACTTACATCTGGGTCTTTGTTTATAACCAAGAGTTGTGCTAATTTAACTAGCATGGCTTTCCTGCTACTCTGTGGACACAAATCATCTTAAGAGCATTTCAGCAATTAAACTGAAGACATCTTCATACCACTGTCAGTAGAATTACTCTTTACATTACAGGAAATGATAGTTCAGTTCTAAAGCTGTCAAGTAGAAATTAAATTTACAGTAATAAATGCAGGACATAATGGTAGTCACCTCTCACCACCCCAGACCTGTACAACAAGCCCTGTCATGAAGGTGCTGACTTTTCAAACTAGTGATACTTCTCAAGCTGGTAGGGCGCAGCTATACAACAACTTATGTAATCTAAAAGTAAATTACATTTGCTTTTTCACAGGAAAAGGTTAAATATCACAACTTTTTCTATAAAATTCACTTACATCTTTTACCTAAATAATGGTATGTATGAATATCTCATAAACAGCAGGACAATCTTTTTTTTTCTTTTGAAATTAATTTAATAAAAACAAAGGCATTAAAATTTTACACAGAACTTTCTAAAATGCCAAAGTATTGATTCATAGTAATAACTCCTGTAATAATTACTGAATTATACATTTTAAATTACAAGTCTCAAAAATTGGAGTGCATATATTACAAAACTGAAAGTAAATTTCACAAACCCTATTCTAAGATTTTTTGGTGCAATGATTTGTGTGAATTATTTAGCATCTTCATTACATTGTCTGGAAATGTACAATTTTATCTGACTCATGTCCTGACATTCTTGCAATGCAAGTTTTCCTGCATAGGCATGCCACTAAGCTCACACATACACATTTCTATGACTCAGATTCAGTACTGAAACTACAAATGTCAACATCATTTGTATTGCATTATATGCACATTGCTGCCTTCTGAGCATTATATATTTATTTTTCCACATTACATTTAAAATAAACAACCAACCAACAAAAACAAAAAATAAAAACAAACACCTCATACGTTTGCCTGGCTTTCATGCTCTTTCAGAAGCATATAAAATTTAGGCTAGCAAAGGGTGACAGAATTCTATCAAAGAAAGTTTTTTCCTGCAAAACTTGTGCCCAGTTAAGCAACAGAAGAGTTGCATTCCTTAGTACAGAACCTCTTTCGAAAGAATTGTGGCAGTCCAAATAATTAAATCAAAAGTGTTCAAACACCAGTAAACATTTGTCTTGAGGTTAAAGATTTAAGCTAGATCTTACGTTATCAGAACCATCCTGACCATCTCTAACACATGAAAGAGTGAGACACAGACAGATAATAACTGTTATTGAAAATTAAATCTCCTTAATTTTTTGCAAGAAGCAGAAAGTAGTTTGGCAACATACTACTACAGAGATTTTATTTCTACCCTTCATTTCATTACATGTCTTTGAGTCTCACCAAAATCAGTGAGTAAAATTTCCACAGGAATTTTCAACCTACCTATGTAGAGGGGAACTAGGTGCTCTCTAAGATACTAAAATATCTTGAGATAGATCCTGTTGACACTGGTGAGCTTTGCAGACATCTAAACCTCTACATGCATGTGCCTCAGTTAAAATTCAGGTCAGTTAGCATTCAATAATGAGTGATGCTGGTTATGCTTACAGATGGCTTCAGTTCGCTACTCCTTGAAACCCATATACTTATTGGAGAAAAAAACTAGAAGTCAGAATTTCCTGACCCACATGTATCTAGCTATACACCTAGTACACCCATTTCTCTTTTTCCAGCATTAAACTTGCCAGTTGCTGCCATCTCTCCTTGTCAGCAACTCCCAGATGAATGCACTGAATTGGGCCTTTCTAATTAACACATGTAAATGAAACCCAAATTCAGGATGTCATTGCATTAGCTTGAGAGACACATAACCATTACTGCTATCAAAAAATTTCCAACTGCCAAAGACCAGGTCAGGTGATAGAGAGAAAGAAATGTGCACCTTTGCCGCAATTTGGCAGACATAAACAAAGCAAAGTATTTTGTGTGTATTTCCCAGAGGATATATCAAAGACTACCTTCAGCACGTTGAAGATTATAAGTAAGACTTAATTTGGGGTATTAATAGTTACATTGACAATTTCATCTCTGCAAATATTATTATAATTACAGGAAAAAATATTCTAAATCCATTTTGCTGAGGCTATTACCCTGGAAGTTCGTGTGGTTAGATGTATTTCTTGCTTAGAATATAAATTCACTTGTACAGTATGTATTTTGCAAAAATAGAGAGTACATTGGTTTCCATCCTTTTTAATATGAGATAAAAGGAATTACTCATATTTTTAAACTTTGTCTTTGCTTTGGCACTCATACATTACAGGTGCCTGCAATTATGTGGAGGCACACAATATTAACACTTAAATATTCAATTTCATAGCACGCCTATCTGGACAGGATATGAGATGTCTAAATGAGGAATATTATACTCACACTGTGGCATTACACAAAATCTCACCTGAAATAATTTTGCCCACAAATTTGTAGTTATAAAAATGGAGAATATGACTATTTTCCAAATGAAACTCATACTGTCAATATCATTAGTTTTATACTCTTGAGTGATTGCTTATTAAATGACTTCATATCTCATGATAGTCCCATGTAATAAAAAATTACATGTTTTCCATAGAAAATACCCCTTCATTTACAAAGAAAGCAAGACAAGTGAAGTGCAAAGGATCTAGCAACGAAACCTTCAGAGAGGTTATAGTGCATTCATTCAATGTATCAGTACAGTCTTATACCACAAAATAAACAGAAAGAAGCTCACACTTTCTGAATGAGGCACACTAACGTTCTTGATGAGCATAACATAGATAAATAAAATTTCAAAAATGGTACTAAAGCTATATTTTAAATTACTACTTCAAAATTAATGTGTAGCATCTCTTTCAGGGTTGATTATTCCAGTGAAAACATTAATTTAATATTTATATAAACAGAAGTTTAACGTGTATACCTAAGCAAGAGAAATTATGTCACTATCTTCACGCCATAGTCCCACACGCCAGCTCAAAATATATATATTTTTAATTTAGAATCTCGTAACTCATGTTTAGCACTCAAAAGGCACAACATTTATTCTCAGCTAAAACTCACAAAAATTGAAATCACGGCAAGACCTAACTCTATGAGAATTGTTCAACTAGCAGCGCAGAATACAAGCAGGAGTAGTGTTGCTACCTGAAGTACAACAGGAAATAAGGCTAGGAGAGAAACAGTTAATGTAAGCATATCTCATGTATTATTCATCCACATGTAATTCCAACAAAACATTGTTTCATGTGCAAGATATTCTAGAATAAGTACGCAATTAACCTTCTTGGTTATAATGTGAAGCATGGGCAGATTCACAAATCTTTTGTTGTTTAGTTATGCAAATTTGCCTTTTGTAGCACCACAGAAAGCCACAAAAAATGGTGGAGAAAGAAAGAAGAGAAAGAAGAGAAAGAAGGGAAAGAAAACAAAGAAAAGAAAGAAGAGGGAGGGAAGGAGGGAAGGAGGAAGTGAGGGAGGGAAGGAGGAAGTGAGGGAGGGAGGGAGGAAGTGAGGGAGGGAGGGAGGAAGTGAGGGAGGCAGGGAGGAAGGAAGGAAGGAAACCAATGCCAATCATTCAGCATATAACAGAGCAAATGAAAGAAATTCATTTTGCCTTACTGCAGGGTGGCAGCACTTTGATTGACTTCATTTAGTGCCCAAGTTCTTTGCCACAGGCAAAGCGCCAAGACGCATCCTGAGATTGGGTTATAAAACAAAACAACAACAAAAAAAAAGGACCTGATAATAGCTCCATCATCTTCAACAGATGCAGAAGTCCCATCTCAGAAGTGATGGAAAAGGAAATTTGTTTAAGGCTTGGATGTTTGTGGTAGATGCTAACCATGTCTAGGACAAAAGCAACCCCCCTCCGAACAAGGAAAAGTGAGAGGGAGAAGCTGTTTTCTTTCCAGCGAGATAGAAGATACAGCTCCATATAACTATTTTCTGAATATAGCTGCATAGAACTACATTCTGAACTCCAAGAAAGATGAGCATTAGCAAAACTTCCAGTGTCAGTGTTTACAAAGGAGGCCAGCATTGTTCTTGGGCTCATCAAGAACTCCATCTCAAGCTCAGAGATTAGACCATAAAAAGCAGACATCAAAAAGACAGTATCTTAGGCATAGTCATACCCCACTGACAGACACAATTTGTTGTGTCATGGTCCCAGACTGGTTCTGTTTTCACACAGAAGGTTCTTCTGGAAGCTTCTGTTGTTTGGGTTTTGCAGAAGTCAGTCTTAGCTAGGAAATATGTCTGTCTGAAACACACAGTGAAGTCACACTTCTTAAAGGGCATCAGGTCAGCTTAACAGATGGACATAAATATAAGAATTGTCTGCTTCAAGCTTTTTTTTTTAATGGATTTTCATGTAGGCATGCTATAAACAAAAGTGAATGGTGTCTATAGCAACAGCAAATAGAGGGTAGGAGACAAAGTTAAATGATCCCTTAAGGACTGAGTTTATAAAATGAACTCCCTCACAAAGCACGACCAACTTCAATTGGAGTTTCAAATATATAGCACTTCATACAGACCCTCTCTCATGTTACAGTCTCAACAAGGTTAACTATACTTATCCCTATAAGTGCTGTGTCTTAAGCGTGCTCTTGACAGTAACAGTATGCTCAAAATAAGGCAAGAGTATACCTGCAAACATTTCCTAAAGCAGGAAAGGTTCATATTAAAGACACTGGTTTTATTCTAATTTGTTCCCACCATTTCCTCTTTGCTGGGGATCTGCTACAGTTCCTGAAGAAACTGACTGGGTAGTAGGCTCCTCTCTGACAGCTTCCCAAAGACACTTTTTCCCACATGGTTACAGTTCAAAACATGCACTGCAAGTTTCATTCATCTCTGACTCAAGTGAATGCAAATGTCACTGTAAAGGTTTAATTCAAAATTAATCCTTGTTCCAACTTTAATTTTTCAGTTTAGTCAGTAACAAGATGATGAGAGTTAAGCTGCAATACAGTATAACAGTTTTAACTCTACCACAAATTACAGCCACTAGACATTTTTCTAAATGTCTAGGTGCAATCATAAAAATTGCAGCACATTTTGATACTGCATGATGCCGATTAAGAATAAAAAACCTGTCATAGACCTCTGGAAAGCAGAGATCTTTGGTAATTATAGCAAAATAAGACTTATACTAACTTCTGTAATATTTTTATGATGTACAAATTATATTACTAACTAACCTTGAATTAACTTTGAAAATTTTAGCCTTTCTTTCAAACTTATTTTTAACTTTCCTGTTGCTGCTAATAGAAGTTTGATTTTCTAAATCATGCTGCTTCATCAGACCTGTCTCATTTCTGGGGTGACTGAAGAAATGCAGGGAACAGCCAGAGACCCATCCAGGGAAAGAATACTAGTAAAGAAACTGACAATCAGGAATGGAGACTGAAAATAGGACATGTGCTTTTCTCACTCTTAAAAATACCAAAGATCCCTGTCACCAGTGTCCCAGTGTCCCACTGGAAAGTGTCAAAGGCATATATCTGCCTTCTCCGCACTCTGCGGTTGTACTGAAAGCATTCAAGCAAAGCCCAAAAATTCCAAACGCCTCTCTTGTGTAGCAGCCAGAAGTTACAGCCCTAGGGTTTTTTCCAGCCCTGTCAAGGCATGCACACTTTATGTTGCTCAAATCCCTTGTCACTGTCCATATTTGATAAGTTACTTATGAGTAACTAAAGTTCTTCAAAACAGTTACACATCCGCATTCCATCTGTGTGCAAACTGCCATTACTAAGATGTAATTTAAATCTTTCTTCCAGTGATCACCCATGTCCATTTCCACAGAAATGTTACTTCAAAAGAACTCCAGGCTTAGTTATTGGTTGCCATCAGGTGAGGATATACTGCCAGAAGAAGCCATAAGCGAGGGAATTGCTTACATCTGCTTTTCTCAATTTAGAACCTGAGGTGAGGTTGGCACTGGAAACTAGGGTTTTTCCAAATAGATGAAACTACAAAACCAGGCAGGTATCGGAAGACAAAGGCACACTGCAATATCAGAGTGCCTTTTTCAAATAACAAAGGACACTGTAAATCCGCACCTTAAACAGGGTGATTCAAGAGTAATTCTTCAACCTAGGAATGCTTATCCCTCATGCAATTAAACAAGTATATCATGTTTAGCAGGGGCAACTCAGTGTTGCACTAAACTGTGAAAGCTGATCTGAACAGATGCCACCATGGGTCTTTTACTCACACTAAGCAGAAGATGGTGCTGCTAGTTGCCTGGGCAAACTAAAGGAACACAAAAGTTCATATTCTTTCCTAAAGTCTCCAGACATCTGCAGTGCATCCTTTCAGAAATGGCTGTGATTGTAAAGAAAGGTAGCGGCAGATGAATGTACGGAAATATGACCATCCTTTGGTTCCCTTATTAGTTTTTGTGGTCATTGGAAGCATGACATGGAAACATGTCACTTACGAGCAAGGAGGTTCAGGATGATTCTTCTCCAGTATTTTATTAGTCTATTAGAAAGCCTAATCTCACTCTCCAAAAGACAGAGTCTCCTAGTACATGGCTCAAAAAACTGAACGCAACCATTGCATGTGGTGTACTCACAAAGGTTATCTCCCATCATGCCCTCTGGGATGTTTTGGTGTTGAAGGTCTAATGTTTTTAAAGGAAAAAAAAGTCTCATGTCATGGAAATTTGCTCATGTTATGGAATCATAGAATAGTTACAGTTGGAAAGGACGTGAAGATCATCTAGTTCCAACCCCCCTGCCATGAGCAGGGACACCTCGCACTAAACCATGACACCCAAGGCTCTGTCCAACCTGGCCTTGAACATCGCCAGCGATGGAACATTCACAACTTCCCTGGGCAACCCATTCCAGTGCCTCACCACCCTTACAGTAAAGAAGTTCTTCTTCATATCCAATCTAAATTTCCCCTGCTGAAGTTTAAAGCCATTACCCCTTGTTCTATCACTACAGTCCCTAATGAAGAGTCCCTCCCCAGCATCCCTATAGGCCCCCTTCAGATCCTGGAAGTCTGCTATGAGGTCTCCACGCAGCCTTCTCTTCTCCAGGCTGAACAGCCCCAACTTTCTCATCCTATCTTCATACGGGAGGTGCTCCAGTCCCATGATCATCCTCATGGCCCTCCTCTGAACTTGCTCCAACAGTTGCACGTTCTTTTTATGTTGAGACCACCAGAACTGCGCACAGTATTCCAAGTGAGGTCTCATGAGAGCAGAGTAGAGGGGCAGGATCACCTCCCTCGACCTGCTGGTCACGCTTCTTTCGATGCAGCCCAGGATATGGTTGGCTTTCTGGGCTGCGAGTGCACACTGCAGGCTCATGTTCATTTTTCCATCCACCAACACCCCCAAGTCCTTCTCCGCAGGGCTGCTCTGAATCTCTTCTCTGCCCAGCCTGTGCTTGTGCCTGGGATTGCTCAGACCCAGGTGTAGGACCTTGCACTTGTCATGGTTAAACTTCATCAGGTTGGCATCATCCCACCTCACAAGCGTGTCAAGGTCCCTCTGGATGGCATTCCTTCCCTCCAGTAGTGGTAGTTGAATTTGACAAAGAAGTACCGCTGGATATCACATTAAAGGACATGAGATATTCTATGCACAACTGATAGAGCAAATGTTTCCTTGTAATGACAGGGCTAAGATATTCCTTCATGTGGTAGACAACAGGATTCTTAAGACAAACAAAAAAGCCCCACTCAAACAAACCAATCAACACCCACACACACCCCTAGTACTGAATTAATAAAAGGTAATGCTGCTTCAAAATGGGGTGGGTTTAAGTCTTCTTGGGGTTTTTTTTTTTCCTCTCTATGAAAATTGAGATGAGAGAGAAAGAACTGTTCCAGCTTAAAGGCTTCATAACTGATTCTCAATTTAAAAGGGCTCAATTTAAAAGAAGGAGAACTAGTAAAATACGGTGGACTAGGAACTTGCCAATAAAGAACTAGGTTTCAGTTTTAATTGCAAAGTGATCAGGAACCTCTATCCCAACAGATGAAAAATATACCTAAAGAGCTTTAGGCTTAGCTGGTACCTTAAGAACCATAGAAATCAGTGGATAGATGAAGCCATGGGGGAAGACCATCACAAACTGTATCTCAGGGGTCAAAAAGGATAACAATGCGGTGACACTGAAAAATAAACAAAATCCATTTTTAATTTTAACCACTTAAAAAAGTGTACCAGTTTGCAGTGGTAAGAAAATACAGAACAGGACTGATTTAAAGTACACTGTACATTATTACTAAATGAATATTTTGCCTCAATTTTCAATAAGGACGAGTAAAGGATGGAGCAAAGGAGTAAGTCTAACCAAAAGACAAAACAAAACTTGTGGGAAATAGAATTCAGCAAGCCTAATTCTTTTAAGCTAATAGCTCCTGATACTTTCAACCTCCTGTTTCAAGTTGTAACACCTGAAATCCTAAAGTCCTAAAGCAAGTCAAGTTTTTTAAGTCAGAGAAGATACTATAAGCTTATTTAATAACAAACGCATTTTGATGAAACTTCAATCCCAGTGGTATTGGCAAGGCTCTGAAATAAGTTTTGCGGAAGGAATAATTACGATGAAGTGGACAGATTATCAAATGTAGCATAGTTTTACCAGAAAACTACCATGAGAGTAACCTGATAGCTCTCTTCTGTAAGTTAATCAACGCTCCAGGCCTGTAATTTACACAACCGTGCAATTAGTATTGGTGTAACATTGGGAATTTTTTTAAGCAGCATTTACCCAAGACATGTTTTGCGATTTACTCCAATCAAACAAGAAAAATGAAACAGAATTAAGATCCCTGTTACCTGTGCACAGACAACACACCTTCTGAAGTGATTCCCAGTCTGTTTTCTCTGCAAGAGTTTAAGTTGATTTTTTTCAGTTGCTTGCAGTTATGAAGCTGCAGTAATGCATTATCTGAAATATCACAGTCTCGGAGATCTAGAGACTCTACAGCAGGGTGCAATACCTGTAACGAAAACCTACTGTTTCAGGCAAACTCTGAGATGTCATAGAACATACCTATTTTTATCTAAAATACTTTTAATGTTAGACATCACATAGAACTTTTAAAAAATATTCACATGGGGATGGGGCTAGCAGTTCTAGGAACTAAAAATTCTAAAGAAAATAAGGTATATTTGCCACAACTGTTCATCTCCTACAGCATGAATGTTTAGTTTCTGTGATCACATCTACAGTAGGAGTCCATTAACGCTACTATTAAAACAGTGGAAATATTGTTTTGATGGTGCAGTTGCTAACACTAGTGCTTCCGCTAGCTCACCTTTGTTTACCAAGGATAACACCTCAAACTCTTACAATTTTGATGGCAGTAATCTGAAGTGTAAAAATATACTGACAGTGATCAAAACTTAAATCTGCTGAACAGAAAAGGGTAATATTTGAAAGATATTTTGCCCCAGAGTATTTTTGTCACCAACACGCAGGCTCTTTTTCTCATAAACAAGTAATCCCATTATCATACCATGAGGAGGTTATCAAATCCTCATTAAATAGGCCGTTTCACTCCCATAAGACCATAGGTTGGATTTAGTGAAATCTTCCTCAAGAGGACATTTACGAAAACTAGACCCAAAGCAATGGAAATCCTAAGATTTTAGTAACAATAGCCATATATATAACCTTAATTTAATTTTCAAGGATTCTCACTACTTTTCAATAAATACTGTTCATAGCTCCCTCTTGTGCAAACAACCTATACCTTCATTGAGCTGTCCTTCAGAACAACAAGCAAGAGTTAAATCCGATTTTCACATTACTTTCTATTTCGCCCCTCAGCTTGCCATTCCCTTCCTTAACCAGGATAAAAGCATATGGCATATTTCCACACACAAGCAAAGGTAACAGTGTAACTGACAGGCTTGTTAAAGGCCTATTTCTTTCTCAGGTTCACCATTCTAAGAGGCACAGTAAAGATATTACAAGGAATACCTATTTTATGTTTTGCAAATATATAAAGTCCTAAAATCTTTACTGACAAAGTCAAATGAGTCTTTTGAAAAACAAGCAAAACTTTCTAATAGCTTGTAATTCAAACCTTTCTGCAAAAATGAATGGCAGACCTCAGACAGATAACTTTGATAGCTAAAATCTAGTATGTCTCAAAGAAAATGGAACTTAAGATAGAATAAGGATTGTTTGGATGCAGAATTCAGGAGATTGAAGTATAGACATATCTTGCGGACACATGCTGAATGGCTTTATAGATCTTTATGGTAAAAGTGAACTGGAGTAAGGAGTTTCGCGTGTGTGTCATGAAAGGCTGCTCCAAGGAAAAAGCAGAATAAGGGGAAAAAAAATGCATGATAACACAAATCTGGGAAAGAACAGGGAGGTAAGTGATGAAATACAAGTTTACGCATATGTGCAACTTAACAGAATACCTACTGGAAGACCTTTAACCTTAGGCAAAATACTTAAACACCATAGAAAGGACATACATAAAAGCAAATGATATAACACAGCCTGGAAAATTCCAAGAGAACAGATCTAGCTACAGTATAGTGGAGACTATGAAAGAAAAGGTCAGGACAGAAGTAACAGCAAAGAAAGAAAATTCCTTGTCTGAAAGGATGACTAATTGAAACATTGCAAATGTGTCACATGTAAAATACTTCACTCATACATGATGTGAACAAGGAATAGTAAGAAGAACTAATTAACACAAGCCATTTTTGCTATGCTAAGCAGCAAAAATATCTGCAAGATGAAAGAACAGGAAAACCACAGAGCAAATTGTCATGGAGAAATGCTATGAGTTCAGAATCCAAGAAGTAGCCAGCATATTTTTAAACATACAAGTGAAATGAACCTGGAAACTGTTAGCAAAGAGAGCTAAGATATAACATGTCCAAGAAAAGTGATAACAGCTAAGGATATAATTGCAGGAAATTGCAGGAACAGAGAAAGGAAAAAACACATGAGAAAAGGAACCAGCAGAGAGTATCCCAGTGTCAGAATGGAAAACAGTCTCCAAAGGAGGCACACCTGAATGATAAGAAAGATGAGATTTTACAAACAGAGGAAAAGACAGTATCTTAAACTCTCTAGTTTATTTCTAGACTAAAGATATCCTAATAGGTTTTGCACATTTATACACACAATCATGTATTTTTAATTATATATCTCTTAGGATGCTTAGAAAGGATTACTTACTGAAAAGATAGCCTATACCAAATTCTGTCAACTCAAATTTTCCAAAATAAGATAAATTAATAAGACTCTGTTTTTCACTCAGAGACTTATTTTGTACAATTCAAAAATGGTGTGTACTAAAAATTTCTCGTTCATCAGTTTTCCACAATACTTCTGATTCTGCCTCTAGTCTTGGCTTCACTATTCTGACTCTAAGAAACTGATATTATTTGCTTCTTCCAAGTCACAGGTCAAAGCAGGAATGAAGAGGGAGTCATTCATTTTACATTTCACTAAGGACAACCTTTAGCTTTCCTCAGTTCTCTCACCTCCCTTTGAGGCTAAACAAGATAGCAGTAGATAGATACCAAAATAGATGTGACCCTGAATTTACAGCTCAAACAGAAGTCATTAGCCGGTTTCATTTTGAAAAACTGGCACACATCAGTGAGCAAAAGAGATAAGAGAATTTGACTGTCAATTTCTAGCCCTACCATCATCATATAATTTATTTAAATCTTAATTCTTTGAAATATGTGCATAACGTCAATAGAACATAACAGAAATCTAACAAGTTTTTGAAACCTTTTTGTTACTAAACTATGGATTATCTTCTTAAAACATACTACATTCAGGAACAGAAATTGGTTTGCAACAGTCTAGCTTCCCATCCTGAAAAGAGATGATACATGTCACTGAACAGAGAACATTTTTAATTTTATCACTACAAACATAATCTTATTACTACTAATAAAGGTCTACTAACATTATGAAGTTTAAGAAAAAACCTGTAGAGGTATATAGTAAACAGGCCTGAATTTATCTGTTGTCTAATGTAAAGTTTTAGTTTTGTTCTTTCTTGTATATCAACTAGCACAGACAGTATAGTTTTGAATGGGTTCTTACCTCGCTGATATTTGAATCAGTTATTTGCCCTTGCCTACTCATTAATTTAATTAGTTTATCCTTTATGTTGGGTGGCAGTGACTTAATATCTGCAGCATATCTGGAAAGGTTCTTTGTCAAACACTGAAGGCACCTGAAATAAAGGAAAGTTACAGTATAGTCAAAAATAGGCATTACATATTAGCACTAGAACAATCAAACCATAAGATGTCATCTTCTGCATCTGGCTATGCTGCCTTCAAACCTTATCAGTTACAGCTGTTCCATGCTACCACCAATTCAGTTGTTGCCCTTAGGGGTCAATCCACTGATTCTTCTGGGGCAAGTGTTCCCCAATCAACTCTAGGTATAAATTAGCCTCATTCACTGCAATCACTAACCCAGCTCACAAAATGAGTTTGTTGATCATACATTCACAAACTCTAAGAAAAGCCTTTTTTACCAGCAAACCCTCCATTCGGTAGGCAGTAAACCTTCAGTTAGGACTGCTAGTTCCAGAGAAGAAATACCTTTCATTCACCTCAAAAAAAAACATTGAGAAGATACTTTCAAATATAGCATTTTGTTGACTGCCTAGTTTGTAGCACTCTTCCAATATGAATTGTGCTGCATAACCCTGTGTCCAGCTCTTTTAATTTTGTGCTTAAAACTAGATCTGATGACAAAGGTTTGTCACTGGAGACAGAAATTTTTCTATCTTAGTATTATCTTTACTAATTTTGTATTAATAAATCATGAAACTGTGAGGTCATGGAAACAGTACTGCCAGAACAAGCAGCTGAGGGCAGGGGGCAGCAGCAGCCTAGAGTTAAGCCCAGTGAGATTTAGCATATAGCCACAACTCTGGAGTCTCAAGTGACAACTTGTTTTTTGCAACAGAACCTTGTTTGGCACCAGACTGCCACCAAATCACAACAAATTAAACTCATATCAATTAAAAACTCAATATCAAAATATTAAGTCTCTACAGCCTGAAGCGTGGCACAGATTTAAGCAAGGAAAGAAGCAAGATTTCCAGTGTGGAAGCACATTTAAAAACCCACTAAAGTTAGCACAGAGCAATAAGGGCACCTCTAGCAGGTCACTGCAGAAGACACTAACTCGAAGACACTGATTTCAAGCTCAATCCAAACAGTGTAAACACAGGCTTCGATTGCAGTGTATCAGCATGAGTTGCTGTTACATAACCTGAGCACACACCTGGACTGTCTTAAACTTGTTCCCCCGGAGATGTGTAAGAATGCAATACCTTCAACGAACGGCAGTGACTGCTGGATGAACTTGGCTAACTGACATTGAGAAGCCTGTACATGGCTCTGAGTCAGTGCATGTTCAAGCAAGTTACACCACCCACATTCTTTGTCTTGAGATTAAACAGCATACCTACACGTAACCTTCCTTTGCTTAACTGCAGAAATAAAGAACAGTTGTTTACTTCCTAAAAGAAAATCTCATCAAAGCTCCAAAGACTGCAGCAAGTGCGAACCTCCCCCCAGATGGGATCTGCACAGCATGCTGCTGTGCGAGGCGGCTGCTGCCATAGCAAGGGTCCCTAGCATCAGAAGGAACAGCAGATTGCTGCCAAGCTTTCTACTGTCCTTTATGTAATAAACCAGTTAACTAGCCTTGAAAACCCACATCTTTCCTATGGAGATCCCAAATGAACCAGCAACTTCTCAGTGTTAAAACAACGCCTATCTTTGGCTAGGGTGATTCAAATAGTTTCTGAGCCTTTTGGAGGGCTATGCATACATCCTCATTGTGGCTGTTCTCTCTTGTATGATGGATGCCATGTGAATGGGCAAGTAGTCCTCTGTCATACAAGGGCACACACTTCAGTCACGTGCTAAGTGCATATTTTCATATGACACTACATTTTGGCCACCGGGTAAATGAACTTATTTGTCTATTCATTCCGAAGGAGGCCAACTGTCACCATATGCTGTAGCACATAAAATCTGTGGTATTTAAAAACTCAATACAAATTTAAGATTCTTTTTTCTCTTGAAGGTACTAAGTGGCTAATACAGCCATGCTTGAGTAGGGACCAAACAAACTTATCTATTTGGTTCAGATTTGCATAAAACACTTCAGAATCTATACAGATACATGGAAATCAATGTAAGCTGTGCCAAATCATCTGGTTGCATTTAACTGTCTCTTGCCACATAATTTTAATTTTAGCTTGAGAGAAAAGCTTATTAAGATTAATCATATTATTTTTCAAAGAGCTGGTGGATATTCTCAGGGTACATTACTGATCAACAGTTTAAACAATTAACCATTTCAATTAGGTTTTCACTGCTATTCTACTTTATAGGAAACTAAACCACTTGTCGGCTACACCAACAGAACTCAAATGTCGTGTTCAGTGCTACAAAATAAGAATAAAAGTCTAACTGTATTGTTTGCTAGCTAATTTCAGTTGTCAAATCAAATATTTTATTCCGATGCTGTCTCAAAGTCCCTCTTGAACACAGAGTATTTGACATAATGAAAAACACAAAGAAAACACCATCCAGTGGATTCACTGGGGCCAGGTGAAGCCAGGGATCCTCACCCATCCCTCCACATCCCGTGATCTACCTGCCAAGCTCTGTCACTCCTGTCAAACCCTGCCACTCACCCTGCCACCCCATCAAACCCTGTCACCTCTCCTGAGGCTCTAACTGAACCCTGCCACCTGCCCTGTCACCATGACCAAACCCTGTCATCCACTGTGCCACCCCGGCGAAACGCTTACCCAACCCTGCCCCCCTGGCCAAACCTTTCCTCTGGGTTCCCCACAGGAGGACCCGCGGGCTGCCCCGGCGGCGACGCTTTACTCGAGGCCGCGGCCCCGCTGTGAGAGCAGCGGCCTAACCTGCCCGGCCGGCCCGGAACCCGCCGGACCTCCCGGAGGGAGAGGGGGCCGGCGGACACTGGGGCAGGGTGTCGGGACGGCACTCACAGGTCCAGGAGGAGCTGGGCTTCCTCGCCGGCGCCTTCCCAACCGCCGCTGAGGCGGCTCATGGCAGCGGCGGGGAGCGGGGAACGCGGCACCGCCCGGACCCAAAGGCTCCGGGGCACGGTACCGAAATGGCGGCGGCTCCCTCAGTGCGGCAGGCATGACGGGAGATGTAGTCCTGGGATCGCCTCAGGGGGTCGTGGCGACGAGCGGCGGGGGTCCTGCGAAGCACCACGGGGAAGCCACAAATCTCGCACCTCATTTTCAGCGCTTAGTATTTAGGACAGAGCTCTTCCCAAGCAGGGAAGCAGCACAACGGGACCTGGGGAGGTCGGCAGCCTCCAGGCAAGGGGTGCAGTTGTTTCAACCAGTTTCCCTCATTTCCATCATTGCAGTCATACCACAGCACCGGTTTTCCTAACCTCCATTAATCTGCAGAGACGAGAGCCTGCTGCCTGCCAGATCTTGCTATTTGCAATTCAGTTTCTCTTTCCTTCTGTCTTTTACATTTCTGTCTGGATAGTGTGGTATAAATTTAGATTACACTGTCCTTTAGACCTAACAACGTTATTAGCATATAATTGCTGCATCATTATCTTCAGACCTGTCACCCCTACTGAAAAAGAACAAGTGCAGAATTAAGTATCTAGGAGAAACATGGGTTGCTGATGATTCCCAGATAATTGCTGAAGTCAGTGACTGAAACATCTGGAATTAACAGATAAACCTCAAGGATGCTGATGGATGATGATACTAAAAGACCTACAAAATGTACTTTGTTACAATTGAATAATTAGAAATATACATTAGTAGGTAATAGGATGATTCATATCATACCCTTAGAGTGTAAGCTATAAAACCTCTTAAAGAAAAATCACTTGAATGTGCCCGTTTTGGCTGGGACACTTCACGCACATGGATAAATATTCACCTTTGCAATTCTGTTCAGTCAGCACGGGGCAGTTGAGATTTTTTTAACAAAAGCAGGAGGCACACAAAGCCAACCAAGCGAGCTTTGTTTTAGCTTTCCCCTCAATTGCACAAATGAGACAACTCAGAGGCGCTGAGGGGTGCTTATTGTAGCAAGAACCGAGTGTGTCATCTGTGAGTTGCTTGGGAGCATTCCCATTCTATATGCAGGAGTCCTTTCCTAAATATCCCATCACTCTTTTCTCCTTGTCCTATGATCATCTTTTTAAGAGGTGACACTGCTTTAACACTATGGAAGCACCAGTTTCCTAATAATTATTAAGAACACAACATTTCCCTTAGCTTTCTTATCCCACCTTCAAGCACCAGCTTTCTGTCAATCCTTTCATGGAGAGAAGAAGCAGAAGGAAACGGGCCTCCTCTTTGTTCGTTCCTCTATCACTTGGAGAAGGAAGTTATCACCAATCCATTTCAGGAACCTCCTGGGTTGCTTGTGTCCTGCTGTGTTGCCCCTCCAACAGATGCCAGGGTGGTTGAAGTTGCCCATAAGAACCAGCGCTTGTGAATGTGAGGCTGCACCTAGCTGTCTATAGAGGGCCTCATACTCTCAGTCTTCCTGGTCTGGTGGCCTGTAGCAGACCCCCACTGTAATATCTGTTGCCCCTGCCCTTCCTTTAATCCTGATCCATAAACTCTTAGTCAGTTCTTCATCCACCCCATCTTATTTCTCTATCATTCCCTGCTTGAAATTTTCGGAATGGCTTCCATTTATTTATTTTTTTTTTTACTACAGATCTTGTGATTGTTCAGTGCTTGCATATTATTTTCCTTACATAATGCCTTTTAGCCCACAGCATGTATTAAGGAATTCCTCATTTCCCATGGAAGTTCAAATTTTTCTTGAATTATCCCATATAAAACTGCCTGAGTTCTTCAGAATGATGCAGCCAGTTTAATATGTTCCATTATGTGCTTTGAGGTCAAGCTGAGTGGTCTCACTGCATAATTTAATTTGAAAATAACATTGATGATGCTTCTGTGGATAATTCATCACAGTTCTTGTTAATGCAAATCAGATGGCTGCAGCTGTGTTGGCCTGGTGAGTCAACAAGGCAGTCTTCACCATTCTTATAAACATCATTGAAGGCAGAGCTTGAAGAACCAGCTGGAGTAGTAGCAGCTTAATTGTTGTAATATAAAATAAAAACAGGTCACTCTATGCCTAATTCCTTTCTATGAGCCTACAATTGCTCTCTTAGTATCAGTGTCCTAATCTGATCCATTATTACTTCTAGTATCTTCTTAGCTCCGTATTCTCTGGTCCAGGCAAACTGCACTGGTCCTGATTACACTACCTTCACTGAACTCACACTAATGGCTTGGGCTTTGAGAAAATGTCACAGGCTGGTCAAAGGCCTGAGTGCAGTTCTACTTGTACTCTTGGGAACAGAATTGAGATTCAAAACAGAGTCAAGCACCAAGGAACTGTACTTGCACAACAAATTTGCAAATTCCAAAGAGAGAGAGAGATGAAGAAAGAAAAGAAAGAAATTAAGAGGTAAGAATAAAAGAGTTCACAGTAATAGCTACCACCCCAGAGCTGTGGCATCCTGACAGTCCTACTAGTTTCCAAGTCCAGTGAATGAAAGCTTTCCCTCCCACGCTGGTTGGTGCCGTTCTTTTATAGGGTTGTCATGAGCTGTTCTGCTTAACCACATCCTCCATCCAGTGGTGGTAGTGTGCATGCCCAGTACCATCACTAGGGCGTCTTCCAGAAGCTTTAGGTGGTCCTCAGGGGCCTCCAGGCCCCTCCATCTCCTCAACCTCAGGTCTGTGCACATACACAAGGATTTGGTTAAGTTTCTTTAAGTTAGCTCTCCCCAGCTGTTCCAAGGTGTCTGTGATTTTCCTGCCATAGCAATGCTGGGACAAGCATCCTGCATAAACATCCATTGTGGCAGTGGTTGGGTTTTGCCAATGCTGTCTCTTTGGTGGTGTTTTCACTGACACAGTCTCTTACACCCAATGGCTGTCCTCTCCTGCCCAACTCTCCCCAGTTTCTGTACTGAGCATGACATTCTATGGTATGGAATATCCCCTTGGCTAGTTTGAGTCAGCTACCCCGGCTATGCTCACTCCTGGATTCTCAGTTTCCCATGCTCTGTTCTTCATGGGCAGAGTATGGGAAACTGAAAAGTCTTTGATCAGGGTAAGTATTAGCAACAAGTAGAACATTGGTGTGTTAGCAATTTTATTCCCAGACTGAAGCCAAAACTCAGCACTGCACCAGCTACTAGGAAGAAAATTAACTCTATCTCAGCTGAAATCATAACAGTACACTTAATACGAATTATGTCGTGCCACATCCCATACTGCCAAAAACCATCAACTTTCCTGTCTTTTGATATATGTACACACAAATCTTTCCCTTAGTCTATGGACCATCCCTATAAAAGTCTGTTAGGTTAACTTAGTCCATGACTTTGGGCTCCATCTGTCACAACAGACTTTCACACAGCAGTAGAGGTGGTGTGTGGTGGTGTACTGTTGAATGCTGAAGCCATATCCAATTCCAGCACCACTGCACTTTGCCCAGCTTCATCAAAGTTCATTCTTCATTAATGATGATCGAAATGGAGTTTAGAGTGGTGAATACAGGTGCTGCCAGACACCCGCTGCAATGGTGGGTACTAGCTGCCATAAGCGGGATAATGTAGAGTATTATAGAATCATAGAATCATAGAATAGTTAGGGTTAGAAAGGACCTTAAGATAATCTAGTTCCAACCCCTGTGCCATGGGCAGGGACACCTCCCACTATCACAATAAACATTGTACAGTTTAATTAATT